>CAUYRH010139451.1:0-12612 GCA_963574655.1 Perodicticus potto | reverse complement strand
TTCCACAGTATGTACGTGTGTTATATATATACGTGTGTTATATATATACATGTGTTATATATATATATATAAAATATATAAACACATGTATGTACCACAATTTATGAAGCCATTCATGTATTGATGGGCACTTGGGTTGTGTCCACATCTTTGCAATTGTGAACTGTGCTTCTATAAACATACAAGTACATATGTCTTTTTCATAGGATGATTTTCCTTTGAATGAATCCTAATAATGGGATTACTGGATGAAAAACTAGGTCTACTTACTTTTAGTTCTATGAAGTATCTCCATACAACTTTCCATAGACATCCTACTAGTTTGCAGTGCCACCAGCAGTGCATGAGTGGAGTGTCCCTTTCTCTCTCTATGCATACTAGTATCTGTTGCTTTGGGTCATTTTAATATGAGTCATTCTCACTACTGTTAGGTGATATTTCATTGTGCTATGGATTTGCATTTCCCTGATGATTAGAGATGTTGAGGGTTTTCTCATGTGTTTATTGGCTATTAGACTATCTTCATTTGAAAAGTTTCTGTTCATGTCTTTTGCCTACTTTTTAATGGGATTAAATGCTTTTTTTCTGCTGATTTGTTTGAGTTCTTTATAGATGCTGTTTATCAGCCTTTTATTGGATATATAGCATGGATAATTTTTAATGCAAGTCTGGCTGACTTTGTGTTCCATGCTCATTCAAGCATCTAGGTTCCTTCCAACCCTTCACAGATTTTCTGTTTAAACTCAAGCCTGGCTATAGATAAGGAATTTATTTTTAAGTCCAGCTTCTCTGGAGTGAACTAAACTTAACTAGTCTATTGCTTCACTTGTGGCATTGAGCAGTTCACTTAAACTATGTGAAAGCAAGAAATATAGTAGTAGACAAAAACAATTCCCTTGACACAATCTCAATTTGCCTATAATCTTGACTTTCAGATTTTTCTATATTCAATGAGAAAGTCTTATTACCCTATTCATACCTTGCCATATACTGAAAATGGTATCAGAGAATCTCTGCTGATCAAAATGTTCTCTAAGTAGTTGTGTTAACTCAACCTAAATGTATTATGTTGGAAATCATAGAAAGTTCAAAATAAATTACTTAAGCCATTCCCTCTTCTGAGCTTATTTTACATGTGGGAAGAAAGGATTCATAATATAATCACCATTTATTGAGAACTTTCTATGTGATAGAAACTCTCCTAATCATTCCAGGTCAGTGAGCCTCTAATCTTCAGAAAGATTATATAATGTAGGTACTATTATTACCATCTCAGTTTTATAGACAAGGAATTTGAAGAACAGAGATGTTAAATAGCCTGTCCAGGATCACACAGGCAGTAAAATGACATAAATAGAATTTTAACCTGGGTAAAGTTCATGTCAGAGCCCAACACATAACCCCCTGTGCTGTGAGTCTGCCTTGACATAAGCAAGGCCAAACTACCTTCCAAAGTGAGTGCATAAAAATTGTTGACTAATGAATGATACTAAAAATCTGATTTGGATTGAGTTCAGAAGGTGGAGAACTAAAATAATTCTTCACATCTTCAGAGATTGACATGATACAAAGGATTTCTATCTTCATTATCCCTTTAATTAATCCATTCCCAGATGGTAGCTATTCAAGTGAGAATCCCATAAGCACACTTAAAACACCTCTCCTGGCTTGCTGAAAAGATGTGGAATGATGTGAGTGATCTGTAGTTTGGAGAACCAGGACTCCAAGCAACTTGAGCTGTTTCTGGAGCACATTAAAGTGCCCAGAGTGTGACTCTTGAATTACTTCTTTGTAAGATGGGTACAATACTAGAATATAGAGATAGCAATTAAATTGATAAAAGAAGGAGCTTATTAAAATTCTCTAATAGGTATGTCACCAAAACTTCTAGTAGTTTGCCCTCTTTGCAACTGGCATAATCACTCTGAAGCCTATTTTATTTCTGAGGGGCTCAATTTGTGAATTTTTCTATGTCTTACAAATTCTACTTCCCAAATATATCTATCATCTTAACCCTCTTCTTCTTCTTCTTTGAAATCTTCCTTTAGAAGACCAGGACACAGCGAATTATTTTATCCTTGTCCTCAATAGAAATTTCTTCCAAGCCAACTTAAATAGGACAAGATTCATTCCTGAGTTCCCAATATACAAAATATGGCATCCTTTATATAAAAGTTTTCAATGAATTTATATGCAAACTCTAAAGTACATCAGACTTTGTGTTTTATGGTCTGTGCAGGACCTCTCCTTCAGTCTTATAGAACTTTCTCCCATATGAAATAGATCCTGTGTGTGCCTTCTGGTGGAACACCATTTATCCATTACACTTTCAATGCCTAGAATTAGTTTAACCCCTTAGACCCATTTCAAATGTACCTTTCTCCAGAAAGTTTTTATCAGCCTTCCAAAAAGGCATAATCCTTCCCTCCTGTGAGAATGCATGTCACACTTTATGTTTCCCTGCAATGACACTTTTTAATTTTGCTCGTGTTAGAGGAATGGTAATGATCTCATCCCCTCTTCAAAGATACTGAGGTCCTGACATATTGTTCCTCTCTGAATTTTCCTTAGCACATGTGGGCTCTCACTATATGATTGCAGAGATACTCTCAATTTTCCGTTCTGCACACTTCATGATAACTTCTGTTTCTGAGAAAGTTTTAATGTCATTTGCCAGTTTTTTTTCATCAAATAAGAATTTTTGTATAGAACACAGGCTCCTCATTTATTGTCTTAACTGAGCAGAGAGAGAGGTGCATCTGTCTATAAAACTAATGAGGCTCCCTGGGATCTCAAGTCCAGAAGGAAAAAATAAAAGGCAAGGATGCCTAGGATAATCAGAAAAGTGAGGACTTTGAACTTAGAACTTGAAGGATACGCTGACTGTGAGTGTCCCTCCTGATGAAAGAATAATTTCACAGGTAATGTAAAGGCTACCCACTAAAATGTTTATGAATAGTTAACCCAGGAGAACTATTCACCATTAGCCTAATAATATACTTTTATAATCTATTTTAAAAAAACTCTGTGCTTTCTTTAGGGAGCTCAATTCAGTTTTGTCTTATTTAAAAAACCAACATCCACCATTTGGTGCCCACATTATTTTATTGTTATTGCTCAAGAAGACAGCTTTAAAATAGCCCTTTTCTTGGGTTCATCCCACGGCAGCTGTCCAGTTTCATAGTCCATTTATGGATTAAGCTGTAGCTCATGTGGAAGGATTTTAAAAGCTAGCTTGAGGGCAGCAATAAACTGCATCTTATGGTGTAGGCTGATAAATGTGATTTTTTTCTGTACTGATCTGAATTGCTTTTGTCTTCCCAATTTTGTGGCAGAGTTAAATATTAGAGCACAAAAGAATGCTTGAAATGCAGTGATTACTTGGGAAAGAGAATTGAGCCTGCTTAAGCTTCTGGAAGGAGGTAAATAAAAACAGAATCAATGTATAATCTTGTAAAAGATGTGTTATTTTATAATGGCTCTGCTTTTACTTTTTAATTTGGGGTAACAATAGTAGTAGCCACTGTATACCATGGTTGTGGGGACTAAATGAGATATCATATAAAAATTAGGATGGAGCCTAGAGATTAGAATACATTTATGTTATTTTAACTTTGGTATTAAATAAATGTTGGTAAGTCTTTTTGATAGTAAGTCATGCAGAATTGACATAATACCATAGAAAATACTTAATGACATAAAAATGTTTAAGGGGAAAAGAGATCAAAAAGTAATATGTCCCATTTTGGGTAAAAACATATAAATCTAATCATTGAAGTCATTCATATAGGTTAGTAATGGTATCAGAGGTCATGTGCCCCAGAAAGTCATTATCAGAACTGACTCAGTTGTAGCTAATATTCTTTGCTTATCTCTTTTACCTTCTGGTGTGTTTTACTGTGACCTATAATTCTAGTAAATTTCTTATGTTTTTGAGCATCAAGCTCTACCTAGCCCATTTTTATTTCTTCATTTCTAAGCATTTGAATTGAGAGCAAAACACAGAGAGGGAGAGAGAGAGAAGAAAGAGAGAGGTGAAGGCTGAGCTTAGAGCACCATCTTCAATCTAAAATTGATGTTTGTGTTTGTGTGATTGAGTCGTACTATCTTAACTCTTTATCAGAAATCTTTCTGAATGTACCCACAGCTTCAAGTCAAGGAGTAAATTTATTTTTTTAAGAAACGTCCATTTTTTCCTTGGAGACATATTTTGAACTTATCTGGCCCCAGATTTTCTACCACAGAGCCAATATACAGACAGAAGTGGTTGTCCATATGACTAGTTCCTTCAATTTATAGGATTATGGTAGGATGGCAAGCTGTCCCCAGATATTTGTTCTCCTACTTCTACATTGTAGAATTGCTACTGAGAAGAGGTTGCCAAGTTCAGAACAAAAGATCTGCCAACTCGCCTCCATCTCTGTGTGAGGTCATGTGACTGACAAGTATATGCAAAAGTAATCTGTTTCATTTCTAGGCATGAGCCATAAATATGTGTGTGACTTCAAGCTCTTTTTCTTTTCTGGCTGCCCATAGTAAAGAGCATGACCTTGGAATCCACATGTTCAAGACAGAACAACCATTGATAGCCTTATGTGATTGCATGGATCAGGACCACTCATGAACTGTTAATACCACTCTAGGCCTCTTATAGCCATCTATTGTAATTGAGCCAATATTTATGTAAGGGATGATTTGTTATAGTACTCTGCTTACCTTAATTAATACAGTGAAATTTGATAGTTTACCTTTTTGGTATTTTCCAAGCTGTGAACACAATATTGTATTTTCTTTCAAGTGATTAAAGAAAAAAACAATTAACAAGCTCCAATCTCACACTGAGTATTACTGACAACCTGCTAGCTATTCTTGGTTTTCTATGACTTTTACCAGCTGCTCCCGCAGTGGTTTCTCAAGGAATTCTCTGGACTTGTTTTCATCTTAGAAGATCACAGCGAAGTTCTTAAATATATAGTGGAAGTGGTTTCATGATAGATGCAAACATAAATCTTTTCTAAGTAATTTTCCTTTTTTCTCACTAAAAATTAAAGCAGGATGTGGAAGAAGTTAAAATATAATCCAAATCGCAAAGGAAGAAATGACCTTGAATAGCAAAGTTGACTTTTTTTTTGATCAATCTTCCCTCTTAGCTTTAGTGAAATACTTAATTTTACAAGGAACTATTTTGTGCATCAAAGTTGAATGCATAATTTAAGCATTCCAAGACATTCTTATAGCATTTTTTGTTTTAATTCTTAGCAGAATGCCAAGAAGAATTACAGAGTCTGCATAATATTAAAGGAAATTTTAGAAATGTGCTGCATTATTACATTTAAAATTTTATATTTTGTAATGAAGAAACAGGAACACCTCACTTTTTCACTGTAGAATTCTTTAAAGACACGGGCACTGTGATACTTCAGAAATGAGACATGCATCATTTATGGAGTCCTTAGAGATACTGAGCTATTTGTCAAGCCTTTTCCTGGGATTAATCTCAATTCTAACCTTAAATATTATAACCTTTTAGTTGTTGGACATCTTCTGAATTTCTTTATTTCTCAAAAAAATTATTTTTCCCTTTTCCCAATTTATTTTCAAGTTTGGATGCTTTAGCTTAATGATCTCTCCATAAAATCTGATGACTTACAATAGTCCCTTCTCTTCTTGACCATTAATAAGCATTCAAAACAACCCATACACCTATATATACCCTGAGACTAAAATCCTAAAGGGGGAGACAGGGAAAGACTGGGAGAGAAATGGAGAGAGCTTTTCTCTCCCCACTTGACTTCTCTCTCTCTACCAAGAGCTTTAGTGTTTTCTGTATTCTTTTCTGCAAATAAATTCTGTCTTACAACTGGGGAAAAAAAAAAAAAGAAAAGAAAATGCCATGAAGGCTATGTTAAACAGTTTGATGAAAACATTTCAGATTGTATATGAAACCAGCACATCGTACCCCTTGATTGCACTAATGTACGCAGCTGTGATTTAATCAAAAAAAAAAAAAGTTGTAGAAAAAATAAATAAATAAAAATGTACTTTGGTGAACATTTTAAATTTTTCTATAAAGTTCAGAGCTTTGCTAGGTGCAATGGCTCACTCCTGAAATTCTAGCACTCTGGGAGGCCAAGGTGAATGGACTATACAAATTCAGGAATTCAAGACAAGCCTAAAAAAAGTGAGACCCTGTCTCTACTAAAAATAGAAAAATTTTCTGGGTGTGGTGGTGGGTGCCTTTAGTCCCACCTACTCAGGAGGTTGAGATAAGATGATCTCTTGAACCTAGGAGTTTGAGGTTGCTTTGAGCTATGGCATCATGGCAGTTTAGTTTGGGCAATAGAGTGAAACTCTGTCTCAAAATAAAACAAAATAAAGTTCAGAAGTTTATGTAAAAAACACCCTCACAGATTTACCAATCCTTAATACAGTGATTTTAAACCAGTGCTGTGAGAGGATCTTAGGTGTGTCACAAAAAATTCTTGAAGAGCATAAATTAAATTATTTTCAAAAGAAGTTCAAACCACAGTAAATGTGTTCTTGTTTCTACTCTTTTTTTTTTTTTTTTTAGTCAGCATAATTTAAGTGCACTGTGGAAGCTTAACTATAGGTTTAAGTGTACTGGGAGATAAAAATGGTTGAAAAACACTGCCTTAACATTTTGTAATTGTTACTTTAGATATTTTGTTTAAGAAGTTTAAGAAACCAAGCAACACTAATTCATTCCAAGAATTCTGTTTGGTACTGGAACCAGACAGGAATGTCCACCATGGGCACTACTGTTCAACACTATGGACACTATGGAAATCATAGCCAATGTAATCAGGCAAGAGAAGGATATCAAGCAGATCCAAACAAGGATGGAAGAGGTCGAACTTTCACTTTTTCCCGATAATATGATCTAATACTTAAAAAATCCCAACATCTCAACCATGAGACTACTGGAAATACTCAAGAAATACTGTAATGTCTTGGGATATAAAATCAATGTCCATAAATCAGTAGCCTTTATATATACCAACAACAGTCAAGCTGAGAATTAAAGCTAAGTTACAATATCCTTCACAGTAGCTTCAGAGAAAATGAAATACCTTGGAATATACCTAACAAAGGATGTGGAAGGATCTCTATGCAGAGAACTATAATAAATAGCAGAAAACCTTAACGAATGGAAGAATATACCATACTCATTCCTGGAAAGAATCAACATTGTTAAAATGCCTATACTACCCAAAACAATCTACAGATTTAATGCAATCCCTATCAAAACACCAACTTAAAACTTTGAAGAATTTGGAAAAATAATTTTTCCTTTCATATGGAACCAGAAAAAACCCTCAATGGCCAATGCAATTCTACAAAATAAGAACAAATCTGGAGGCATCACATTCTCAGACTTCAGGTAATATAAGTCTATAGTGATCAAAATGGCATGGTACTGGCATAAAAATAGAGACATAGATGTGTGGAATAAAATTGAGAACCTAAAGATGAAACCAGCTTCATATTGCCTTCTGACCTTCAATAAACCAGGCAAAAGCATGCCCTTAGGAAAGAATCCCTGTTTAATAAATGGTGCTGGGAGAACTTGTGAGCCACATGCAAAAGACTGAAACTGGACCTGCACCACTTATTTATGCTGGGTAAAGGATTCAAATCTAAGACACAAAACAATAAAAACTCTAGAAGAAAATGTGGCAAAAAAATCTTATTGATATTGGCCTAGAGAAAGAATTTATGAAGAAGACCTTTTTTGCAGTTGCAGCAACAACAATAACAAATAAATGGAACCTAATCAAGTTAAAAAGTTTCTGCACAGCTAAAGACACAATCAACAAAGCAAATAGACACAATTGTCAGAACAGGAGAAGATATTTCATGTTATAAATGTGACAGAGGGTTAATAACCAGAATCTATACAGAATCAAGAAAATCAACATGAACTTAGCAAACAATCCCATTAATCAATCATAGGGAAAAAGACAAGAACAGAAACTTTTCCTAAGATGATAGACAAATGGCCAAGAAATACACGAAAAAGTGCTTGTCATCCCTAATTATCAAAGAAATACTAGTCAAAACTAATTTGAGATACTACCTAACCCCAAAGAGAAGGGCCCACATCACCACATCCCAAAGCTGCAGATGCTGCCAGGAGTGCAGAGAGAGGGAATATTTATGCACTCTTGGTAAACCTGCAAACTAGTATTGCCTTTTTGGAAAAAAGTATGGAGACTCCTCAAGGAACTAAAAGTAGACCTTCCATTTGATCTCATAATTCCAGTACTAGGCATTTACCCAGAAGAAAAAAATGTATTTTACCATAAGGACATTTGTACTTGAATTTTTTTTTTTATTAAATCATAGCTGTATACATTAGTACAATCATGGGGTACAGAGAGCTTCATATACTTGAATTTTTATAGCAGCTCAATTCATAATCAGAGCTGTGGAAACAACCCAAGTGCTCATCAATCCATGAATTGTTTAATACAATATGATTATATATATAAAATATATATTCATACTATATATACTATGGTACTATGGATTACTATTCAGCCATAAATATGATAAGAAATTTTGTAGTTTTTTTATTTACTAATAAGAATTTGGAGAACATTCTCCTAAGTAAGGTATCTCAAGAATGGAAAATCAAGATTTCCATATACTCAATACAAAGTTGTAACTAGTAGATTAAAAATTACAGGACCACATGGGAGAAAAACACAATTAAATTCAACAAGGGAGCACAGAGAGGGAGAGTTGGTAAGTTTCCACCTAACAGGTATAATGTGCTGGTATATGGCACACTTCTGGCTGAAACGTTCAGCTACAACTTGGGTTTTATCTCACAAATGCAAACAATGTAACTTAATCATACATACCCTTATATTAATCTGAAATTAAAAATCCAGAACATTCCAAGGTCAGTTTTTATACTTCCTCAGAAGTATAATTCTAAACGTGGTGAGAATTCTATCCATATTTTTATACTTGTTTAAACATATACAGTTATTCATAAATGATAACTAATATTTTTTCTGTATTTGAAATTTTAATTTTAAGTATGTTATATATATTATTCTTGTTTTTTTCATTTTTGTTTTGTAGTTGAGACAATGTCTCACTCACTCTGTCACCAGGGCTAGAGTGCAGTGGCATCATCATAGCTCACTGCAGCCTCAAACTTCCAGGTTCATGTGATATTTCTATCTCAGCCTCTCCAATTGCTAGGATTACATGTCTGAATCACCCTGACTGGCTCTTAATTCTTATTTTCTATCTCATCATGATGTTTTGAGGAATGTTCCAATTTGGCCTATTCAACTTGGAGTCTGCCATTATAATTTCTCAATACTATTCTTTTTGTATAAAAATGTTACCAAAACTCGAGTACTTGTCCCTGCAGCCAAATGAAGAACAATTACAAGTGGTTTGAGTAGAAGGAAAGAGAAGTTTATTAATTTGCCAACAAATGAGGAGATTGTCAAGCTCTCATCTTAAAATATCATAGTCCTAAATATAAGCAGAAATAAAGAGCTTTAAAGGGGTGGGTAAGCTTCAGGCTTTTGTTGTTTAACTATAGTTGAAGGTCCTGTTTGACCTCATGTCCAGCAAAAATAATCTTGGGACTTCTGCCTGGGCCATTTTGTTGGGCTATCTCCTGTGGTACAAGAAAAAAAGAAAAGAGAGAGAGAATACTCCCCAGACCTTCTAATTACTGACCTCAGGGAAAAATGCATGTTTTAATTTCCAAAAAGGGTGAGGGGGTTTTAAAGAGACAGCTTGTAAAACATTTTTGCCTATTTTCAGGACTTTGGCTTTGTTACAAAAACACAACTATAATTGGCCCCAAGAGCAAATTTCAGTGACCACTTGTAATTTTTAATAATTCTCTTCCTTAACTAATTACTTGAACTTTTGAATTGTTTCCCAGAAATGGTGGATTTTCTGCAAGACAAAGGTGCTGAGATTCTAAAGGCCCCTGGGCAGACTTCCTGGCTACGAACCATCCCCCACAACCTCCTCCCAATGCACAGAGCCCCTTGTTAGGTACATCATGACCTTCCCCAAGGCATATAGTCCCTCCTTTAATAGTTTATAATCTCAGATAATCAGAGAGATGGATTTGGAGCAAGTTATCCCATTCCCCTAACAAGATGTCTTTTACATTAAAATTTCCTTTCTTTTCTGCAAATTTTCATCTTAATAATTGGATCTTTGTGAATGGGCAAACAGACCTAGGATGAAATCCCCTTGTGATTTTGCCAGCACTATTTACTCATTATTCCTTTGATGGACAGTATATCCTTCAACCAATGTCTACATTGCTTATGATGAGTTTTTTTATTTCCAGCCAGCCAATCTGAGGTATATGCAAAACTATTTGTTGTAAATTTAATTCGAATTTCCTTTTTTTAAAGTAGTGTGGTGGAGCATTTAGTCATACTTTTTTTTTTTTTTGAGACAGAGTCTCACTATGTCGCCTTTGATAGAGTGCTATGACATCACAGCTCACAGCAACCTCAAACTCTTGGGCTGAAGCCATTATCTTGCCTCAGCCTCCCAAGTAGCTGGGACTACAGGCGCCTGCCACAATGTCTGGCTATTTTTTTTGTTGCAGTTGTCATTGTTGTTTTAGCTGGCTCAGGCCTGGTTCAAACCTACCAGCCTTGGTGTATGTTGCCACAGAGCTATGGGCGCCACACTAGTCACACATATATTAGTCTTTATTATCTCCTCTTCAGTGAAAGACCTCTGCCCACCCTCTTTTTGCTTTCTGTTAGGTTGTTTGTCCCTTACTATTGAATTTGTAGAATTGTTTGTATATTCTTGATATTAGTTCTTTGTTGAGTAAATGCTTTTTCTTTTTTTGAGACAGAGTCTCATTATGTCCCCCTCGGTAGAGTGCAGTGGTGCCACAATTCACAGCCACTTGAAACTCCTGGACTTAAGTGTGATTCTCTTGCCTCAGCCTCCTAAGTAGCTGGGACTACAGGCACCCGCCACAATGCCTGGCTATTTGTTTGTTCAGTTGTCATTGATGTTTAGCAGGCCTGGGTGGTGTTTGATCCTGTCAGCTTCGGTGTATGTGGCTGGTGCCCTAACCACTGAGATACGGGCACTGAGCTGAGTAAATAGTTTTTAATATCTTTTCAGCCTTGGCTTGTCATTTTACTTTATTTATGGTGGTGTTTGTTGTATAGAAACTTAAATTTTTAAAGTAATCAAATTTGTAGGTTGTTTCCTTTAATATTATCTAAGAAATTCTTTTTATCACATCTTAAAAAATCGTACTCTTATAGTTTCTACTAAATGTTGTAAAGTTTACTGTTCCTGTTTAGATCTTTATCTACTTAAAATTTATTTCAGTTACTTTCCTGAGGTATGAATCTAATTTGATTTTTCCTTTCCATACAGGAAACAGATTTCCCAATGTTATCTATCAAATCCATCAGCTATCTTCACCAATTTGCAGTGCCATTTATGTTATTTCCAGTTTTTCATGTATATATGGATCTGTTTATGGGCTTTCTGTTCTGTTGCACTCATCACTGCCTATCTCTCCTTCAGTAATAATACTATTTAAATCATGATAGTGTCATAATAACTCTTGTTATCTTGTTGGTTAGTGATCTCCTGCATTATTACTCTTTAAAATTGTTTTAGCTATTCTTGGCTCATCAGTGTTATAGATGCTTCTATAAAAATTTTAGTACCACTTTGTAAATGTATATGAAAAACCCTAGGATTTTTATCAAAATAGCATTGAAAACTAATAGATTACTTTGGGAAGATTAGACATTTTTCTGATACTGAATCTGCCCATGTACAAGCATGGAATATTCCTCCATTTATTTAACTCTCTTACATTCTACATTAACATTTGGTAATTTATTTCAGATAGGACTGATTTACTTTTGACTAGAATTATATTTAAGTATTTCACAGATATTGTTTCTTTGTTAAATAGAGTTTGTCCTATAATATTGTCTGATTGTTTTTGCTAATGTATAGAACAACCGTTGCTTTTTATTTTTTATTTTTATTTTATTTTCAGGTAACCAAAATACTTGCTAAACTCTTAGTACTTTATCACAAAGAGAAATGGACTTTTAAAATAATTTTTAGACTCTATTAAATGATCAGGGCAGTGGCTGTGACTCAGTAAGTAGGGTGCTGGCCCCATGTACCAAAGGTGGTGGGTTCGAACTCCAGCCCCAGCCAAACTGCAACAACAACAAAATAAGCTTCTCCTCCCTATTAAATGATCAAATACTTTCTCTTACTTTTGATTAGTATGGTAAGTCGCATTTATTTCTTTTAAATGTTAAACCATTTTTGTACACATGGAATGCATTTTATTAATGCTCATGTATTTTATATGTATTAGTAGAAACAAATTTTTATTATGGTAAAATTCATGTGACATTAAATTCAACTTTTAATCATTTTATTTTTTTTTTATTATTATTTTTTTTTATTGAGTCATAGCTGTGTACAATAATTCAGTCAAGGAGTACAGTGTGTGGGCTTCACATACAATTGGAGATATTTTCATCAACCTGATTAATATAACATTCATGATATTTTCTCATTTACTATGTG
>CAUYRH010139450.1:0-61328 GCA_963574655.1 Perodicticus potto | reverse complement strand
TACCTCTTTCATGTTTACATGGATGGAGCTGGAACATATTCTTCTTAGCAAAGTATCTCAAGAATGGAAGAAAAAGTATCCAATGTGCTCAGCCCTACTATGAAGCTAATTTATAGCTTTCATATGAAGGCTATAACCCAACTATAGCACAAGAATATGGAGAAAGGGGCACAGGAGGGGAGGGGAGATGGGAGGGGGAATGGAGAGAGGGTAATTGGTGGGACCACACCTATGGTGCATCTTAGAAGGGTACAGGTGAAACTTACTAAATGCAGAATATATAAATGTCTTCATACAACAACAAGAAAATGCCCTGAAGGCTATGTTAAACAGTTTGATGAAAACATTTCAGATTGTGTATGAAACCAGCACATTGTACCCCTTGATTGCACTAAAGTACACAGCTATGATTTAATAATAATAAAAAAAAAAAGAAATACAGAATCCTGGCTTCCACCCCTGGCCAACTAAATCAAAGTTGGCCTTGTTACAGGATTCCCTGTTGATTTCCATACACAAACAAGTTTGAGAAGCACCAACCCAATGTACTGATCCAGGCCAGGTTATTTTCACTTTTATTTAAATGAGTGATGACTCCTCAAGCCAAGACCCTGCCACAAGTAACCAATCACACGCCATTTGTAAAATTATTATTTTCCTTTACTCTGCAGGTAGATATTCTCAACCTCCAGAGAGCCACCGTGAACCATTTTATGTTTTAAAGAGATCTTTAAATGAATTGTGCACAGCATCATTGAGGACAATTGTGAGCTTCTACTGAGAAGAATGGCTGGGTCTGGGTTCAACGACTTAGACTCCCTTGTACACCCATCTGTCAGGCGGCTCCTGCAAGCTTCAACAGCCAAGAGTCTTATCCCTAACTACAGCTGGGGAGCTTGAAAAAACAGCACTTCCTTGACCCTAGTCCAAAATGATGGAATCAGTCTCTGTGAAGAGCAGCCTGAATAACCATAGTGAAAGGAAACAAAGTGATCCTGGCACAACCTGGCTTGAAAACCAGTTGTACTTAACTTGAACTGCGTGGTAGAACAAGGCAGGGGGGCACACCAATACCCAGGCCACACGCCAGACCGAATCCATCAGTCTGTAGGGCTGAGGCTTGAGCTGTCATCATTTAAACACAGAACAACACTCTCCAGGTGATTCTAACCTGCTGAGAAGGGTGAACAACAAGAACTATATGTTAGGCGGAATAAAATAAGGAGACGGGCTTTCCGAAATAAGAGAGACTTCCTATTGGAAAGACTTGCAAGTACGATGTCTCCCTAAAGTGAGGAGACAGATGTTGCCTGATATTTGGACATACAAGGGTTGTACAGGAAGTATCCAGCCATGCTTGTCTCTATTTTTCGGATCGTAGGGCTGGACACTTTTTGGACACCCCTCGAATACGACAGAGAGTTGAATGTACCCAGAGAAATCTCTGGACTCAAACTATTAACTTTCTTCTTTTTGGTGAACCAGGGAAGTTTGGAGGACTTTTTAATTTCTACCCACATTGTTCTGTTGATAGTTTTCACCACCAGCATGATCGTCCTAAAATCATATAAAGAAAAGAAAGGTCACCTGGCACCAGGGGATGCTCTGGGTTTCCCTCCACGCACCTTTTCCACCAGCTCCTGAGCCTGGGCTCTTTCTAATAACGAGATTCTAATGACTCTCGCCCTCTGTCTCTTAAACCCCTGGCAATTAACCTCACGCCTCCAACCCTTAATTCCCACACAGATGTTGGCAATTGTCGCTCCTCTGGTTGAATCCTCAGCTTGGATCCCAAGATTGGGTCTTTCTGTTTGCCAGTATTTCAAAGTTGATCTGCTGACATCTGAACCACCATGCCCTCGGGAAGAATATTCCTAAGGAAAATCCTTTCTCTGTTTTCTTTCATTTTCTTCTTTCTCTGTTTTTAATTGTGCACATGTTCAACATGACCTTCTGTCTGGGTCATTAGCAGCCTTTTCCTTGGGAAATGATGCCAGTGGCAGAGATTCTCAAGAGCAGCCCCTTCCATGAGCTTCTGCTCATTCATTCCTCTATACACCAGCCTGAAGCACGCACCCCACGGCTGGCATTAGCTAAGCCCTCAGGCCACAAAAGACACAATCTTTATCCCGAAAGAGTTTATCAACCAGTGAGGAATTCAGACAACCAAATCAATAATTATCCTAAAGGTGATTCCTAGAGAGAGAAGAAAATAGAAGCGAAGGGCCGTCAGTGACAGGCTGTGTGACCTTGAGAATTCTAATTAACCTCTCAGGGCCTCAAGTTCCTTGTCAAGAAAATAGAATCACTAAAAGTGGCTGCCATTATGGTTGTAATGAGTCCTAAAAGTTATGTGCAAAGGGCTGTGACCTGTGTTGGGTTCATGTTGGTGTTTTCTCAAGAAAATAGAGAAAAACCTACTGTGAACAGAACAGAGAATTCAGGAATAAATCCACACACGTACCGTCAGCTAATTTTTGAGAATGGGGCGAAGCTAATTCAAGGAAGAAAGGATCGTCTTTTCAACAAATGCTTTTGAGGAGGGAGGAAGATGCCTGACATGAGACGCCGGCTGCCACATCATCTCAGAAAGAAGGAAAAACTTTAAATGGTGGGGGGGAACATAGAGCAGGTGAAATTCTCAGGGAAAAGTGCCAGGACCTCCCGGAGATTCCATGGGAAGAAGCTGCAGAGGAGAACGGGAAAGAGCAAGATATCAGCTGGGATCGCCCAGGAGCAGCCTGGAGCCCGGTGCAAGGAAAGGTGGGGGGTTTATTTCTTCCTCCCTCGCATCTTTGGAAGTCGTCAGGCTCCTGAGCGGCTAGGGAGCTTCCTGCCCTCGTGAGGACAAAGCCCGGGGCTGCCAGCCTTTATGTGGTCGCTTCTGTCACCACAGATCTGAGCAGAGACGCAGGTGCCAGGACGTTTCCCCACCGTGTGCCTTCAGCCCCTTGCATTTGCCTCACTCATTCCCACACAAACAATTTCCAACTCCAGCCTGGACTGCAGCAGCCACGGGGGCTGGTGGGTCACAGGGGTGACCCCAGAACTTGGTATTCCAGGTGGACCGTCTTCTGGGGAAAGGGACAGAGATGACAAGAGTGCTGGCTGTCCTCCATGCAGACACAAACAAATGGAAACAAACGCTAGTGGATCAAGAAAGTCAACCTTTATGTCCACACTGCCCCAAGGGATTTACATATGCAATGCAATCCCCGTCAGAATACCAACGTCATATTACATGGATCTGGAAAAAATAACTCTACGCTTCATCCCAAAGAAATCTTAAACAACAAGAACAAATTGGAAGGCATCACATTACTAGGCTTCAAACTACGCTACAGGCTGTAGTGACCCAGACAGCACGGTATCTGTCAACAAGCGCAGCTGGAACAGGCCGGCATCCCTACCCCAAAATGGCAGACCTTCACCTGTACCCCACACCACACACAAAACTGAACTCAAAATGGATTGCAGATCTAACTGTAAAAGCACAAATCTCAAAATCCCCATATAAAGACACGCTCATATAAATGATAGAACACAAATATAGTCTAACCCAGGGGAAGAGTGAGGAGGGAGAAGGGACCAGACATGGTCAGGACAATTGACGGGACGAGGGGGCATTTGGTGGGATCTCTCCTAAGGTGCACAATACAAGGGCATATTTCAAAATAACTAAGAGTAAATTTTAAATGTCTTACTACAAAAAGTAAGTGAGGTGATGGCTATGTGAATCAGTTTGATTTAAGCATTCTATTTTGTATATCAAGCCATCACATTGTACCCCATAAATGTATACAGGTATGATTTTAATTAAAAATTAATAAGAATACATCATGGTGTACACTGCAATATATATACATATATATAAATAATTTGTCAATTAGAAAATATAATGTAGGGCGGCACCTGTGGCTCATCAAGTAGGGAGCCAGCCCCATAGACCAAGGATGGTGGGTTCAAATTCAGCCTTGGCTGAACTGCAAAACAGAAAAATAGCCGGGCATTGTGGCGGGCGCCTGTAGTCCCAGCTACTCGGGAGGCTGAGGCAAGAGAATCACCTAAGCCCAGGAGTTGGAGGTTGCTGTGAGCTATGTGACGTCATGGCACTCTACTGAGGGCGATAAAGTGACACTCTGTCGCTACAAAGAAAAAAAAAAGAAAGAAAGAAACTATAATGTACATATGAAAAAAAATTAAATTAAAAACTTTCATTCTCTATTTAAAAAAAGAAAACCCCTAGAAGAGAATGTCAGAGAAAAAAACCTCTATGACCTGGTATTTCTTATGGAGGACACAAAAAATATAAATCATAAAAGAAAAAAATTGATAAAATGGGCATCAAAATGAAAAACTGCTCTTTGAACGATTAAAACTATTAAAAGAATGAAAAGACAAGCCACGGCTAGGGAAACACTTTTATAAATCACATCTGCAGTAAGTGACTTGTATCCAAAATATACAGAGAGCTCTTAAAACTCAGCAAGAAAATGAACAAGCAAATTAACAAGTGAACAAAAAAACTTAAATCCACACTCAACCGCTGAAGAGATACGGATGGCAAATAAGCACGTTCAGTGTTCAACACCCTCGGGAAAACGCAAATGAAGCGACATGGTGATGCCACCGCATGCCTGTTAAGATGACCGAGACCAAACCCACAGACGATTTTAAGCCCCGATCCAGACACCAAGCAGTCAGAGCTGTCACGAGTTGCCAGGAGGGGAGGAAAAACTAGCAGCTTCCTTATCAAGTGAAACATATCTCTACCACACAATCCAGCAAGCCCACTCCTAGTATTTACTCAGGAAAAATAAAACATGAAAGTGCCCATATGAAACCCAATATGCAACTGTTTATAGATTTATTAGTAATCTCCAAAAACTAGAAGCACCCGGAATATCCATCCTCCAGTGCGCTGGTTTTCAACCAGTGTACTGAGACACTCTCTGGTGCCGTAAGAGGATCTTAGGTCGGCCGCAAAAATGTTCACAAGATCACTAATTAAATTATTTCCCAAAGAAATTCAAAGCACAGTACGTATATTCTTTTTTTTTTTTTTTTACCCCCTTTCTTTTTTTTGATCAACATAATTTGTGCTGCGGAAATTTAACTACAGGTTCAAGTGTGCCAGGAGAGGAGAAAAGGTTGAAAGACACTGGACTGGTAAATGAACAGAGCAGCCTTGATAAAATAAAAAACAGTGAAAAGCACAAACTACTGAATGTTCAACAACAGAGATAAATCTCAAGCACATTATGTGAAGTGAATCAAGCCAGACTCAAAATATCCCACTGCTGGAAGATTCCGTCTATGTAACATTCTGACGGGGGGCAAAGGTCCCAGCATGGAAACCAGGTGAGGTGCAGTCAGGGACTGGGCTGTGGGGCAGGAAGGGGTTGACCACACACAGGTGGGCAGGAACCCAAGACAGTACTAGTGATTACATGATTGCACAGATTTGTCAAAACTCTTAGAACTGCAAAGGGAAAAATTTTCCTGTATGTAAATTCTGCCTCCGCAGATCAGACCTGAAGTACTTACAAAAACACTACACGCTTCTTGTTGAAAAGTACAAGATTCACTGTTAGCGGTTGGTGTATATTTCCTTTGTTCTGGTGATGGCTACACTACCGTGTACATTTGTCAAAGCAAATAGAATTATCTGCTTTCAAAGAGCAGATTTTACTGTACGTAAATGAACACCTCAATAAAAAAAATTCACTAACTACTGAGATCTAAAATAATAATAATAATAAAAAGCCAGAAACCACCTCGGGAGATTTAGCAACTGGTAGAAGGGTCGCATTTCATTAAAAGCTGAGTAACTATGTATGGTTGGAAACTTAACAATTTAAATCCCATCTGCAAAGACAGGGAAAATTCATAATTCTTTTGATCTTCAAATGTTTCCTATGTCTTTTTAAAAAACGTATTTTTGGCCTAATTCTGTCATCCTTAGGCCAACATTGCCATTTTCTGAGGAGGGCTGATGAAGAAAATGGTAGAAGAGAAATTTAGTAAAATAAGCCAATATTTTACTAGGAATTAAAAAAAAAAATGAAAGAAAACGGTCTGGAAATGTCAGAAAAGCTTCCAGGAAGTAATGATGCTTGAGCTGCGTTTTTAGAGGTAAGTGGAAGTTTATCTTTTAGCAATTGCTATTTGGTGGAGGTCCTTGGTGTACGACTTGCAATTTATTCCATAAAACATCCACGGAGCTGCCACTCTGCGGCCCTTACGCGTGGGCAGGGTTCTCAGCCTGGGCACTGCTGACCAAGGAGCTCTGCTGTGGGGGCTGTCCTGTGTCCCGGCTTTACTAGCTAGATGCCACCGGTAACAGGGCAGCCCCCCACCGCCAACGCTGTGGCAACCAGAAACATCTGCAGATGTCACCAAATGTTCCCTGGTGGGCAGGGCCAGTCATAACCATCCCCACCCCAAATCACTGCTCTTGGGGTGCTGAGGACAAAAAGATGAACGAGACTGCCCCCTAGAGAAGTTGAAACTCATTGCAGGGAGAAAAAAGTAAGCAGGACTCATTCACAGATGGTCCAAAAAACTTACTGGTTATTCTGTAGGGGTGGTGCGCACGTGCGTGTGTACATTTTGCGTAAGAAAGACGGGAAAGGCATGATGATTAGACAGGTAGACCCAGAGGAAGGCTTCCAGGGTTTAATCTGAGCTCTTACCACTTAGCAAATGTGTGATTTGAGGCATGACAATCTACCTAAGCCCCAGTGTCCCTGTTTGCAGAATATGTAGCAACAAAGAGAACTTCTGAAAGATTGAAAAACAAATTCAACTGGGAGTGACGGTTCATGCCTATAATCCTAGCACTCTGGGAGACCAAGGTGGATAGATCGCTTGAGCTCAGGAGTTGGAGACCAGCCTGAGCAAGAATGAGACCCCCCTTCCCTACTAAAAATAGAAATATTAGCCCAGCCTTGTGGCAGATGCCTGTAGTCCCAGCTACTCGGGAGGCTGAGGCAAGAGGATTTCTTGAGCACAAAGATTGAGGTTGCTGTGAGCTATGATGCCCCAGCACTCTACCCAGGACAAAAAAGTGAAACTCTGTCTGGGAAGGGGAGGGGAGGGGAGGGGAGGGGAGGGGAGGGGAGGGAAGAAGGAAAGGGAAGGGACGGGTAGGGAAGGGAAGAGAAGGGAAGAAGGGAAGGAAAGGAAAGGGCAGGGCAGGGCAGGGAAGGGAAGGGAAGGGAAGGGGCAAAGCACAGTCTCTAACACATGCTAAGATCTCAACAAATATCCTAAGTAGATGTCGCTGTTGCTGCCGACATCTCCCATTTTAAGGCTCAAGGCTCCTTGAAAGTCTGTAACAAGTTTTTCGTGACTTGCTTTAAGCATAGCAGATTCTTAATTAATATTTATAGAATAAAGGAGAGAAAGCATAGGTAACAAACACTGTCAGCTGGTTACAAATTCTCTCCTCTCCAAAGTAGGCCTACAAGTGCCTACTGAGAAAACAGGATGAGAGTGACACGAGACAGCCTTTGAAAGGGACTTAGCGCAGTGCCTGATACTAAGCACCTGTTACTGTGGAGTTGCCGTTATTGTTACTAATAGCATCATTTCACTCTCAGTCAAGAGAGATAATATCAGGAGGAGAGATCTTAACAAGATCTCCAGGTTTTTCTGGAAAAAGTCTGCAGAGTTGGAAACCTTCTTCATAGGACTGATCTCCCAGAAACATACCAAAAACGTTCCCTTGTGGCTGCCAGGGTCTGCCAGGGTCTGCCAGGGTCTGGGTGGCCGTGACGCCTTTAATCTAAGTAGAGAGGGAGGGAAAGACGAGACTGTAGCCACTGTCGTGGCGTTAAGCTCCAACACCCGCCCACGCAGACCATCTGTCTATGTTCCTGGTTTGATGAGCATCAAGGAAAGAGAAAAAGAATAAGGGGGAAAAGTTTAAAAAATAAAAAATAGCCGCAAACACACAGAATCATGGTGTCCGTCTGCAGAGCTGTCCTCAGCTCAGGCAGCCCTGGGCTGTCCGAGGGTGGGGCTGGAGGCAGGAGCATAGAGGGAAGGGCAGGTGGCAGTGCCCTGGGCTCAGGGGACCAGTGAGGGCGGCTGGCGTCTCCGCGTGGTGCCAAGGTTGCTCTATGCAACCCTGCAGCCCCTGTGCAGACCCCGCTGGGGTGGCTGGTACTGTAACATCGGGCTTTGGGGTCATATTGCCAGGATCCAAATCTTACCTCCGCCTCTTACTAGCCATGTGACCTTGATGACTAGCAAGTTTTTTGAAGCCGTCCTTTCCTCTTCTTAAAATGGAGGTAACATGGCTCTCTTCCCCATTCCGCTGCTGCTACTTAGTTATTTTAGAGCTAATTCCCCTCATGGTACCATGTCAGCCCTGCTTACATCAACCCGCCTCTCTAAGCAAAATGGACATTTTCTCATACAATCATAATGCCATTATCACACTAAATATTATTAATAATTCTATGGTATCATCTGATGTCCAAGTTCATATTTAAATTTTCCCCACCTAGCCTCATGCTATCATTTATTTATTTTTTTTTTTTTGAGACAGAGTCTTACTCTGTTATCCCAGGCTACAGTGCCATGGCATCAGCCTAGCTCACAGAAACCTCAAACTCCTGAGCTCAAGTGATCCTCCTACCTCAGCCTCCTGAGAGCTGAGACTATAGGTGCCTGCTGCAATGCCCAACTAATTTGTCTATTTTTAGTAGATTCGGGGTCTTGCTCTTGCTCAGGCTGATCTTGAACTACTAAGCTCTAGCAATCTACCTGCCTCCACCTCCCAGAGTGCTAGGATTACAGGCGTGAGCCACCTCGCCCCGTGATGCTGTCATCTTGAACCCAGCAGATTTATTATGCCAAATATTCTATTTGACAAAATAATTAAGCTGACAGCCTTATGTTGGTCTCCAAAAGTAAAAGGAACATGGAGAAAGACTGACTTATTCTTTGAAATTCAAAAAATATAGATGCCCTACCTTAGAACACCCGATCTCACTTCCCAGATGTGCTGGCTCCTGGTAACCCTTGTGACTGCCCCTTTTTAAAGTTGAGGACACTCACTTTCGGGCACCATGTCCAGGTCCCAGGAGAACCTTCAACAAGAGTCCACCTCTGTATAGTTAGCATGATACCTGGCACACGTGAAAGCTGGTTACTAAGTGAATTTATTGAACCAATATTTAGTGAGCACTTCTGCTGGTCTAGCACTACTAGAGCTACCACTGAGGTCCAAACGAGTAAGACCCTTGATGCCATGGAACTCGGGTTTTAATGGAAGAAGAGAGATAATGAAGCAACGACAAATAGATGGTGCTAAATGACGTGAAGGACACAGCAGCGGAAGGAGCAGACAGTGACGAGAGGGTAGGGTGGGGTGGGCAGGGAAGGCCATTCTGACGTGAGATTGAACAGAACTTGAATGTAGCTAGAGAGTGATCCACGGGGATCTGAGAGAGAAGAACATTCTAGGCAAAGCAACTGCTGTGTGTTGAAACCCTATGGCAGAAGCAACCTTGGAGCAGCAGGAAAGCTTTGGGGCTGGAGCAGAGGGCACAGGAGAGTGAGAGCTGGGAGACCAGGCAGAGGTGGGGCCAGACCATCCACAGTAGGGATTAATTAACCTTTCCTGCGACGGGCTCTAGAATAAGTATTTTAGGCCTTATGGGCCCTGAGATCTTGGTCACAATGACTGAACTCTGCCATAGTAGAGGGGAAACCAGCCCGTCCCTGAGATGGGATCACCCCCAGGTTTAAACCAAGCAACTGCTTATGGGGAGTTGTAATCTGGGGGCTCAAAAATTCGCTCTTGGGCTTCATGACTTCGAAATAATTGTGATCCTACCAAAAGGAGGTGTCAACTAAGCATTTTAAGTCTGATTTTGCAATTTAAGAGAGACGTGTACATCCTGGAGATATAAACCGGATGTATCAGCGTCTTGTGGTATTTAAAGCCCCCAGGAAAAGTGTGTAAGAAACAGATAAGAGAACTGCCAAGATTTAGCTCTAAGGAACTGCAGTCCCTTCCTGAGGCAAACTATGTTCCTGACCTTGTCAAATCTGAATTCTCTAAAGTCGAAAAAAATCACACAGAGAATTCCCATGTACCCACCACCCCGCTTCTGCTAATGGCAGGTAATGTGTCACATGAACACAGTACAGTGCAAATCCAAAAACTAGGAATCCATGCTACACTACGGATTTGAAGACCGGCTTTGTTCAGATTTCACCGCTTTTCACAGAGCTTATTTTTGTCCTATTTTTCCTGAAATTTTAACACATACTGCATATATAGATTTATGAAGCCCTTACCTTTTAAGATCTAGTAATATTTCAAGGAAAATTGAAACTTGCGTGTTTCTGATATTTTAACTAAACTCAGACATTTTGCAAGAGCTATTTGAAGTCCAAACGCTTTTCATGGGCCTTTTTTACAACTATGCTCTTTATTTTTTATTATTATTATTTTTTTGAGACAGTATTGCTTTTGTCGCCCTGGGTGGAGAGTGCTATGGCATCATAGCTCACAGCAACCTCCAACTCCTCGGCTTAAGCGATTCTCTTGCCTCAGCCTCCCAAGTAGCTGAGACTACAGGCACCTGCCACAATGCCCTGCTATTTTTTGTTGCAGTCGTCATTGTTGTTTAGCTGGCCTGGGCTGGGTTTGATTCCACCACCCTCTATGTGGCTGGCGCCATAACCACTGTGCTACAGGCGCCGAGCCCAACTATGCTCTTTAGAAACAAAATATAATCGCCAGTTTCAAAATGAACTAATGTGGCTAGTTTTGAAAAACAAACCAGACACCTAAATTATTCTTGTTTCCAAAACCACTTTCATTTTTTCACTCATGAAGAAATTCCAAGTCTCTTCCTGCACACAGTGAGAAATTCTCGTGGTTTAATGTCATACCAAGTGTCTGTTACCTGAAAACTGTCTTTAAATTTCCCTTCTCTAAGTTTCACAAACACCAAACGACCTCTGGCCGCTCTGTTAACATTTTACACATGAATGTTCTCACCTCTGATGTCTCCGTGTCTTCCAGAGGACCAAGCAAGAACCACGGTCGGGATTTGTGGCTTTCACAGCCCAAACCAGCTCATTCAAGTCCCACTGTGGTTACTCAAACAGTGATTAATAAAACAGTGATTAGCCTTAGCTAATATCTGCTATCTAATAAATAGCAGATAATAAAGAAGATAATGACAAACATGTAAAAGAGAGAGAAAGATGAATGGGCTGAGGAACTGAGCCCGCAAGCTCATTATCCATTCCAACAGGAGGCAGAAAAACATACTTATTACAATTACAAAAAACTTTTCGGTTTCTCAGAATTAATGCCTCCTTGAAGTCATTGCATTCTGCTCTCCCATTAGACAAATGACTCTATGGAACAGCTTAAAGCCCTTTTGAGGTTTTGAGCGCTTAAGAAAAACTCAGTAAAAATATCCAAAACGATAATAGTACATGTGTGTCTGTAAATCCTGGCTCATCTAACCTCTTAATAAGAAATAAGGTTCCTTGTTTATTTTACAAAAGAGCTCGGCCTAACAGCACCCATGCAGATTCTTTACGAGTGTGTGAATCAGAATGAATTCTATTCCTCGTAGATAATTAGGGAAAATAAAAACCTGGAGAAAACAAATTAAATCTCAGAAATAGATGTTTACATGTGGGCCTTTGTTAAAATCTCTTTTTATATGCTTTCCCCCTTTCTCCTCTCCAATTTCTTCACTCATCAGCTCACCTTTGACCTTTAAAGATACAACCAATTACTGCTTTTTGTCTTAAGTCAATATGTCTTACAAAGGAGAGAAATTGGTTTTCTCATGGACTCTAAATCAATTACCTCAAGCTATGTAATACATAGCATTCACATCTTGTTTAAAAATGTTGTTTAAAATATCCCATTAAAAGTAAATCTGGAATAAGTAGAACATGTAATAAAATATGATTGCATCTTGCGAGCTTGAGCCAATGATCTGTGGGTGGGCAAATAAAACTTTCAGTTTCTTTCGAACCACATGATCAGCTTTCCTTTTTTTATTATTATATTTTATTTTATTATTAAATCATAGCTGGGTACAATGTGCTGGTTTCGTATACAATCTGAAATATTTTCATCAAACTGTTTAACATAGCCTTCATGGCATTTTCTTTGTTATTGTATGAAGACATTGATATTCTGCATTTAATAAGGTTCATCTGTACCCTTCTAAGATTCACGGTAGGTGTGGCCCTACCAATTACCCTCCCTCCATCTCAACCTCCCCACTCCCCTCCCCTCCCTTGCCCCTTTCCCCATATTCTTGTGCTAAAGTTGGGTTATAGCCTTCATATGAAACCTTTAAATTAGCTTCATAGTAGGGCTGAGTACATTGGATACTTTTTCTTCCATATCTCTCCTTCTTAGGAAATGCTCCTTCTGGCATCAGAGACATTATGGAGAAAGCAGAGAATTAGATGTTTTGTTTTAAGAGCATTGTGATTGCCCATTGCCTTCCTGGGCTTTCTGACAATTTCTGGGATTGTTTTTCAATGTACCTTATGGCCATTGGTGATATGGACGCAAGAAACGCTCAACCATAGATGGCTCTTCCTTTTTCTCTGTCTGCCTCTCTCTACACACCTCATTCCTAAGACTCTCTCCTTCCTCACCCGCTCCTCCTGTTCACATTTTATCTGGAATGACTTGTAATTTTCCAAGCTCTTTTTTGGCATTTTAAGCTCTGTGGAGGGTTACCTTAAACTTTAATGCATTTCATTAGGAGGATAAAATAAAGCAATCTCACCTTCCTTTATGAATAATTAGTGGCTTAGAAAGAAGCTGTAAAGTCAGTGAAAAACTTACTGTAACGTAGTAAAATGATAAAAATACACTGACGCATATACTTTGGTGCACTTTAAAGAAATCATCATGGACTAATAATACGATGTCAAAGGAACAGATCAGAATGACAGGAAAATTACTTCTCAGGAAACAAAGTAGTTTTGACATTTATAGCAACCTTTATAAAGGTTTGTAGCACAAGAAGAGGAGAAAATTTAAGTCCATTATTTCCATGTGCCTTATAAGTAATCGCAGTGGAAAGTGTATGTGTGCACACACACACACACCTTCAAAAAGAAGAATACATTTTCTTTTACTCTGAAGCATAAAGAATGAATAACTTCTCAGCTGCTGTTACGGCTTCCTTTCTTAGAAAAGTCAGGCTTTGAACAGAATCAAAATATATATCCGCATGTCGAAGTGGAAAATGGCAGAATGGCCACGTATCCGTCCATTTATACAGCATTTTTCATCCCTATAACTCCTCTTTGTATAAAAACTAAACACAATAGCAGTTTCTTTAGCCACACGGCCTTTGTTAATTCTTTGAGATAGTTCCAAGTTGTTTCCTTTCCATTTTTCTTCAAGATGTTTTATACGTACAAAGCTGTAGAGTAGACCTTGTAAAGTTGACAAAATCCACAGTTCTGCGTTTCTTTTTTCTCCTCTCAAAGTATATCCAGAAGTCAACACATTTTTTTTTTTTTTGGCAGTTTTGGCCGGGGCCGGGCTTGAACCCATCACCCCCAGTATGTAGGGCTGGTGCCCTACTCCTTGAGCCACAGGCGCCACCCAACAAGTTTTTAAATGTCTTTTCCAATGAAATTAGTAACTAAGCAGGCATTTTTTTCCCTCTCTGATTGAGTCCATGCTGTTAGCTAGAGAGGAAAAAGAAACTCAGTCCAATTTTGGAAAATAAACACCTATATGGACGACACGTGGATTTGGTAAATGTATCTCATAGTCTGATAGGTCCTGTTTTGCTTTGGAGGCTAAATGGTCCTATTACATGGTGTTCCTCGTATGGGGGGGCAGTCTGCAAGGATGGTCATACGTGTCCTGCTTCCTGGTTTCCAAATATTCCTTCCTCTGGGAAATCTGCCCCCCTTGACAGTGAGATCAGAACATGGCAGAAGTGATCAGATGTCATTTTCAAAATAGCTTACAAAAAACCTGTGGTTCCCCATATTGGGAATTCTAGGGGATTCCACCTGCCATGTTGTGAAATACGCCAGTGGCAAGTCCTACGTGAGAAAGTTTGGACTCGAATCATCTTAGATCTGACAATGGTCACCTAAGTGGGCTCCAAACGAGCCCCTTTCCCAGCTGAGCCTTGAGATGACTGTGCCCCTGGCAGAGACTTTGATGACAGAGGTATCCAACTGAGTTGCTCCAGATTCCTGATACACCTCCCCAGAAAATTGTGAGACAATAAATGCTTCTTGTTTCCAGCTGCTAAGTTTGGGGTGATCTCTTACATAGCCATAGATAACTAATACGAGACGTAATGAAATCCCTCTTGTGACATCAAAGATACGTGCACTCCATGAAAGATTTCACTATGAATCGTGTAGTTGAAAGCTTACTTGTGGTTGTTGAGGAAATTTGTTTCCAAAACGATGCAGTTTTGCTAGGGATTTCTTCAATGCCAAGACTTGATTTCATTTTTTGCTTGTTTCAAAGAGATAAAAAACATAGGAGGAAAGAAAGCTGTAATGGTCTTTTAAAGGTGAAACAAGAAAACTACGAGAGAAGGATAAAGCTGACATTTCTGCAATAGGCAAGTTCCCAGAAAAAGTGATCAAGTCATATTTTGCAGGTACATAAAGAAGGGCTGGCTGGGGTACCTGATTGTAAATGTGGAATCATGTAAGAAAGCAGACTATTAAAAATTATGATCAGAAGAGCACGCAAGACACAACCATGCAAGACTCATAGAGTTACTCCCTGTAATGCATTGGTTGTCGAATATGTAGGTATTTCAAGCCTGCAGTGAGAAGTGACGACTTGCCTCCCCAACATCCACCAGCTCCAGGAGCAGAGCCTTGAACCCAGCCTGCCTGAAGCCAGTCCTGTGTCTGAACATTCAATGATGCGTGACAATAAATTTCCTCCATAGCCTAAGCCAGTTGGAGGAGAAATTTCTGGCTTGTTGTTTATTTGCTTTAGATCCCATTCAATAGAAAGATTCTTAATACCCTCAGGTCACAGCATTTAAGAACTGTGAGCATTTTCACTTGACAGGTATCCCAGAGGCTGAATGCTTTGGGTCAGCTTTCATCAAAACCTCATAAAATCTTTGTTATAGACAGAAACTGCTGTTGCCAGGCAATGAAACGATGGAAGTATGCCTTTAATAATGATAATAATGGTAGCAATCACATGTAAAGTCAGACCATTAAGTTCACAAAGTTATCCTAGAAAAAGTCCTGCATACCTCATTGCTGAATATCATCATTCTGGTCACTGGATGGCCAATGGGAGTGCTTGGAAAGTGATCGTAATTGTATTCAACAATGAAATATGTAGTACTTTTTCTAGGATGAGTTCTCAAACCAAATTTCCAACCTCATACGGAGCACTTAGGATGTATCAGGTACGGTGCTAAGCTCTTACAAGTTGTTCTATCATTCTTTATTTTTCTAGAAGCAGGAGAGTAAACTGGATAGCCTCCCTCAGTTCCTTTTCACGTGGTCTCTTCATCTGCCTTTGCCAGAGCAAGAGATCACAGAGTGACGGTGAGCAGGTGAGTGGCAGAGAGCAAACCAGTGAGACAGAGGCCCAGCAAGGTGGCAGATGGTCGTCTGTAACCTCAGGAATGAAGCCCATCTCTTCTTCTGTGCTCTCTTCCTTAGAAGAAGGTCACTAGGTCCAGTCCCCACTCAAAGAAGATTATACAGCAGAATGAATACCAGGGGACAGGGGGGTCACCGGGACTCAAATCTGAGGACTGCTGACCACAAACGTGGAATTGGAGTTGATACTGTTTAGCTCTTTGACTCTGGTGGAGTCAGCCATTCTCGGCCCCAATTCTCTATTTTAATTCTCTAATGCCAGGGTCCCCCCCCAGGGGCTGGGTGCGTTAGGACCTGTGGATGTGGCAGCAACCGACTGAAGAAATATAAAGTGGGAAATGACAAGAGATAAAGAGACAAGACATACAGAATAGAATTTTCACAGGTGGGAGCACTAGGCGGCTCCTGTGGCTCAGTGAGTGGGGCGCTGGCCCCATATACTGGGAGTGGTGGGTTCCAACCCAGCTCCAGCCAAACTGCAAAAATAACAACAACAACAACAAAATAGCCAGGCATTGTGGTGGGCACAGTGTGTGATGCCATGGCACTCTACTGAGGGCGACAGAGTGAGACTCTGTCTCTGCCAAAAAAAAAAAACGTGGGAGCACAAGGAACCATCACCTGTTTGTGTAGTTCTGATAGTGGCCATGAGTGTCAGTTCCACTCAGCTATTATTGAAGACTATTTGCTCATTAGAGGGGAAGCTGAGAAAAGGATGCCAGCAGTTTCTCTGAGTGAACATATCGGCTCCTTTTGTTTCTATAATCATTAACTTTAAGGGTCTGAGCAGTCTTGAGAAATCTGAAACCTGAGCCTTGTGTGGGGACAGCCTCCTGTCTGTAGGCACGCACACAGATTCCTAGGGGGGGGTGTTAATGCTCACTAGTTCACTGTGGACTAAAATGCCACCAGTATCAATCTCCTCTGAAGAATTATTAGGAAAGAGGAATTTTCCTCTCATCACCACCACAGAGGGTTTTCCTCTGAGATAAGGGATATATAAGCCTCCTACCCATATTTCAGGGCTTCAGTTGTTCCTTTGATCTTTGTCCCAGCCAAATACAAATCTCCACAATGAGTATTTGCTCTGGCTGTTGACTGGGCAGGAGGTGGCCTAGTTAATGTTTTTTGCTAGGCCTTGCACATAAGCATCCTCTATGGCCATTATTCCTTCAGAGTGCTTACAGACCCAGCAGAGGTGATTATAAGCTGTATACCCAACAGGCCAGGATTCTAGGAAAAGCAGGAAACTTGCTCAGAAAAGAAATTTAGCAGCAGCTGGTTTAAAGGTAAACTAGCTGACTTTCCTTTGTTCCACCTCACTTAGCTTACTTTTTTATTTTCTCCTTTTTCTGGGCGTGTTTTCCCTTGCTAAGAATGGGGTCCTCAGTCCCCATTCCACCTGCACTCCAAAATCCCTTTTAGCTCCAGTATGATTCTAAGAACCCTTGAAGAAGATCAGAACGCACATTTTAAAGCCACGTGTGATTTCAAACTGGCTCTACCCACTTACCTAAAAGAAAAAAAAAGTGAAAAAGATTTTAATCTTTCCTTTTTTGTTAACATCCCATTTTGTAAGCCTTCTGTGTCAAGGAAAATTGTAATGAGGAAAATGCAAGAATGTGCCCTGGACTGCACTTCCTGAGCCAAGAGTAAATTTGAGGAAAATGGGGCTGGAGTGGTGGTAAGCCAGTTTTCAGCATTTAAGAAAGAGAGAATGTGAGTTTCCAAAATTTAATTGAAATGGGGAGTTTTATTCATTTACCTTCAAATGTCAATAAAAAATGGTACAGGGCTGATGGTTTTCCTGTGATCCCAAATGTAGGTCTGGCTTGAGGTTAATAACCCATATCCTCTTTGAGCTTATTGGCAGATTCTCTCTGGTGGCATTTAAGTTTCTTTAGATGTTTTATTGACATTTATTTTTTAAAAAAATTGTTTTGTCCACTACTGTTTTTTCATCTACTGAAGGAACGTCTTACTGCTTTCTTTTTGAGCAACGTTCTAGAAGTTCTTTTCACCCAATCTAAAAGACATAAATTAAAACCGCATTTAAACTATTCCTTGATGTTATTTTTAAAAATTTCTGCCATAGATTTATTTACGCTCCCTTTAGGTTGAGGAAAGGTAGTCTTCCTTTTGGTTGAAGACAGGGTACATATTATTGTTGAATAATGTCATTTGTGAAAATGTTAAAGAACAGATGAGATTATCATTTTTACTATTAATTAGAGGGCTTTTATCAGACTCCACTGATTCTCTCTGATGTTTCTAGCCCTGGTGAATTGACTTTGAGTTGGTGGTCTGTGAACTGGGGGCTGTACACATATGTCTCCCTCATTGTTCTGTTCTTAATGTCTTCCAAATCTTTGAATGATCTGGTAACATTTAGAAATTAGGGGATTCCATACAAAAAAAAAAATTCAGATTATTGGACTTTCTTGAACAATCAGAAACACAGCCACGGATGACGGAAGCCAAGAAGCTATTTCCTTCTTTTGCAGGGCACGTCCTTGCCCGTTACCACCATCTCCCATACACCCACGTCCTCTAACAACTACAATGAAAGATGACCTAGAAATCCCTCTGCCATAAAAGTTCCAGTGACTTTATTGTTGAGGAAATAACAAAAGCAGGGACAGAGCATAGACCGTGGTGACCAAGAGCGTTCTGCCCACTCTGAGTGGGGCAGCCAGCACTGGCCCTGCCTATGTCCTTCACTTGCCACCAGAGTCATCTGGATGAAATCTAGGCATCGAGTTTCTGGCCTGCACAAGGTTCAATGCAGGGTAAAATTATCCCATTCATCTTGATGAGGGCCAAAGGCATCAGGTCATTGCATGGTGGCTTCACCCATTTCCTTTGCCTTGACAGTAGCTTTCCTATTGGTTTGACAATTTCATCTGTTCTCATATTACTTGGTCCTGAGAGCACTTACGCCCACCATTCTGGACAGAATAGTAAGGTGTGTTAATGTCCTTGTGCTGTCTTGGTTGTGTGTTAACAGCAGCTATAAACCCAAAATTAACCCGTATTTTACACTCGCCTATTGTCCTGTGCAGCACACAGCTGCCGTTAAGTACAAAGTGAAGATGTGTAAGTGCCCTGCTGTGTCCTGCACAACGTTCAGTGCTTGCTCAGTGGGCTTCTTCCGTCCCCTGTGTCTCTGTGTTCGTTTGCTTAAAGACCTCCATAACAGGTTGCAAACACCAGTTACTACCTAAGAGCTATTCAAATCCCATGCACAAATAGCATCTAGGTTGTTCAAGGAATTTTTTTTCCAATGCTTTTTCGAAGGACTTCTAGAATAGTTCTGACTTTAGGCAAATAGGTAATTTGAAAAACTTCCAAGAAAACATATTCTATGCCATAGTTGGTGTTGTCAGTCTTCGTATTTAGATTGGCTCCCCTGGATTACTGTTTAAATTGAGACTAGAATTGTGTAATTTGCAAGCCTGAAAACCTGATTTATTATTTACATCAAGGCCTATTTAAATTCTAGGATTTTGTAGCATTTCATCAGTGGTTTCTCCCCAAACCCATTCCACATCAGACAAAATCACGGAAAACATCATTTCCACAAATTGCAGTCTCCTTTTTTCCCTTTTTTCTGGGTTGTTTTATGATTTTTCATTAAATCAAACACTCCTCACGATCATTTGAACCCAAATGGCATTGCTTGCTGATGGCTAAATCTTTATCTGTGGCAATTTTTAAAAAGAACAAGAGAAGCAAAATATCTTCTTATCAACAAAGAATTCTGTCTTCAGTCGTGTTTTTCAACTGCCGTCTCCTCCCACTCCTCAAAGGAACTCCCCCCTCCAACCTGGCACCTAAAAGTCCCCATTGAGGCAGGACCCTCTTCTCCTGCAGGCACGGTGAGCAGAATGGCGAGGGCCCGTGGAAATGTCTAGTTTCTTTTAAAAATCGGAAAAAAATTTCAAATACTGATATTTGCACTTTCTGTAACAGTTCCTTATAATAAAATGAAGTAAAATTGCACATTTAAAAAAAAATCAGAAAATAATAATGAATATAATCCACCTGGGTTATATTGGTCTTCACACCAAGGCAGTCCTAAAATACACTTTGTAATATTTGCCTTATGAAGGAAGGGAAAAGCCAAAACGCTCAAACTCAGCCAGTGGTACTGTATTCAGGGTCACTATGTAAATCACTTGGAACCAATCCGGGCGGAGATAGAATTCACCATCAAAACTGCAGAAAGGCAATGTCACTTAGTGCTACGTGTTTGTGCAATCTCTTTGAGCCTTAATTTTTTCGTAGAATTAATCACAACAGACAATACTTGCTAAGTACTTATTGCATCTCAGGTCTTGTAGCAAATGCTTACCACGCATCAGCCATCCTTTGGCAAAGCAACCTCAGCAGCTGAGCCTCATGCAGCAGAATAAGCAGCTACTCATGGTGATTATCAGCAATCGTGCAGCTCTGGAAGGGGTGCAGCTTTGCACCCACCAGCACTGTAGGAAGAGCCTTAGTTTCGTCATCTGAAAAATAGAGCTAATGAAAGAATCAATTGTCAGAATGTTCGGGGAGGGTGACTTACTTAAGGCATGTCAAATGCCCTGCATGTCTGGTCCCAGCGTACCTTGGCTCTGGTGCCTGTGATTTTGTAAATGCCCCATCAGTGGCGGTCATTATTATCCTTCCTTAAGGGGGACCTTTCCCTGCTCTTCCCTAAACTTCTTGTAACGGGAATCACACAGAATGTGCTCTTCCGAGTCTGGCTTCGTTCACGCAGCATCGGATGTGGGAGTCATTTATTCTCCCCTATGTTAACAGTAAGTTGGGTTTTTATTGCTACCCATCATCATCTCACATGAACAGACCACCATTTATGTATCCATTCTTCTGCTGATGGACATGGGATTGTTTCCCGATTTTGACTGTTAAAAATAAAGTTAATATTCTCCTGTTATCTATGGGTTCCCTTTCTGAGCTTTTAGTACAGGACAATAAGGTATTTTTTTTAAGCAATTGAGAAAGAGAAAGCGAGAGATCACACTCACATAATTTCATAATTATTACTAGTTATTTTAGTTATTTTTGTTAGTCTTATGATGACACAGGTCATCAATGATTTCTAATTCCTACTATTTTTTTCAGTTTTTTTTTTTATTAAATCATAGCTGTGTACATCAATGCAATCATGGGGTACAACGTGCTGGTTTTATATACAATTCGACATATTTTCATTGAACTGGTTAACATAGCCTTCATGGCATTTTCTTAGCTATTGTGTTCAGACATTTATATTCTGCATTTAGTAGGTGTCACCTGTACCCTTCTGAGATGCACTGTAGGTGTGATCCCACCAATTACCCTCCCTCCACCCATCCTCCCCCCTCCCCTCCCCCCCTTGCCCCTTTCCCCATCTTCTTGTACTGTAATTGGGTTACAGCCTTCATATGAAAGCTATAAATTAGCTTCATAGTAGGGCTGAGTACATCGGATACTTTTTCTTCCCTTCTTGAGTTTGTTACCTATAGGCTGTCCTTGAATCTGAGAGGATTGCTAGAAGATTCTACACTTACATGTCAGTCTTGCAAGGGGGGTTAGGAACACAGATCTGAAGCCCTGCTGTGTGAGCGTGAGTCTCAGCTCCTCTACGGAGGAACCGTGGAGTGTTGGTCTGGGCCTCTGTTTTCCAATCTGTAAAATGGGGATGATCAGAAGAGACTCTGGTACCTTATGTCACTGAAAGGACTAAGTTAATTTCCGTGAGGTGCTTAGCAGTGCCTGACTACGGATAATTAGACTACGGATATTGGTCGTTATTATCAGACTCTTGTTGAATTATTTCCACTAGAATCAGGTCACCTGTTCAAGTGATACAAGAACTAGCCATGTGACTTTTGCTCATCAATTGCTCTGAAATAATTGTTGAAGTTAGTATCTGTTACATCAGTCAGGGTCAGTGTCCACTGGGGAAATTTCTTTTTTTAAAATTCAACTCTCTGAACGATGGTTTTATCTCCTGATACACTGGTGTACCCCCCTCTTTCTAATACAGTATCACTCATCAGTTCTCTTCGTCTTAATTGCACAGAAGCTCGGCGGGTGTAAACCAGAAGTGTGGACTCTGTGGCCAATTTATTTGCTTTTTCCTTTTTTATGCAACTCATTGTCATCCTTTTTCCAATTCTGTCAAAGTTATATTTATATTTTCATACATATACACATGCACATGTATTTGTGCATGTGTAAGAAGCTACTCAAAATCCTTTTGAACAAGTTAAAGAACACAAATAAAATCACCGAACAGCATAAATTGCAGAAGTACAGTTCGTGCATTTTTACATTTGGTAAGTAAGCTATAAGATTTGAGGCAAATTGTTTAAGCTCACTAAACCTGTCTTTACTTCTGTACAATGAAGGATCTTAATAGAATCGACTTTGAAGAATCCCTTGAGAAAGGAAGAAATATGTGGAAAGAATTCAGAACAGTGGAAGCACTTAATAAGCACTCAGGTACAGTTGTTGGCGTCACAGTCATTAAAATATTCTTGGAAATGGGAATAGAGGTTCAACTGGACAACTAGCTACCAGGAAATATCTACACACGAATAACTTTCTATACCAAATCTCTAAATCAGCTTTGAAATTTTTGATCGTTGCTGATTTTCCACCTTTAAAAATAGAGTCACGATGTTCCATTTTGTGTCAAACAACAACAAAAAATTTCAATGAGTTACAGTTAAATATCAGTAACAATCTCACAGTATGCCGGTTTTTCCAAGTTTCTATTTGTGTCTTAACAAATAGAACTTTATAAAAACTTGTTATTGTGAATGATTTAATTCACATAATCAATCCATAGTAATCATATTGAATATAAATAACCCATCACCCAGATCAAGAAATACAGCATAAAGATCATTAAAAACTTATTTTTATTGGTTTCTTCAACCGTCTCTTCTTCTTCCTCTAGAGTGAATCACTATTCTGAATTTTTTCCTGTCATCTGTGGCTCGAGGAAGAGTTGTTACCAAATGTTCTGATGAGTCTGTGTTTTTCTGGGTCGTCTGTACAAGCCCCCCCCCCACCCTCCCCCTTCAGACTCTTCCTCTGTCACGTGCCAACCTTTACTTCTTGTCCCTCCACTTTACAAATGTAACTTCTCGGTACATTTTCCCTGGATCTTTCTCACCCACTTTGTACACTCATGTTACCCAATCCAAAAAAACAAACAAAACCCCCCCAAAACTAACAAAAAGACCCCCTCCCATCTAGACGCAGTGGGATTAAGCGACCGTGTACCTCTTTCCCCCACTGTTAACTTCCTTGTAAACATACTGTTCACTTGCTGCCTCCAAATCTCACATCGCCTACTGCTTAATCTTTTATAATCCGTTTACTGCCGGCAACCAGGACGCCTCCAGCTACCCTCGACCCCGAGCTGGATGGGTCACTCTCTCCAACCCCCGCATCATGCTACCCTCTCCAGTGTCACAATCTGCGAAAAGAGTCCCCGGTTGGTGTCCAGTCTCTCCCTCGTACCGTCCCCAGGAGCACTGAGTGATTTGAGCTAAGTGAGAGTCACCTGGACGGCTGGGCAACACCCTGGGCCCTGCCCGGAGTTTCTGTGAAGCAGTTTTTCAAGGCCTTGTGCACTATACGGCTCCACATCACTGCCCAGTGGGAGGATTTTTCTTTCAAAGTTTACTCTTGTGAAAAGCTTGGCATTTGTGGGCTCAGGTGTGCGGGGGACTCAACTATGTGGGGGGCTCAGATGTGTGGGTGCCTCAAATGTTTGTGGCCCTCAGGTATGAGGGCTCAGGTGCACATGACTCAGGGATGTGGCAGGCTCAAGTGTGAAGGGGCTCAGGTATGGGTGGCTCAGGTGTTAGGGGGCTCAGGTGTGGGTGGCTCAGGTGTGAGGGGGCTCAGGTGTGAAGAGGCTCAGGTATGGGTGGCTCAGGTGTTGAGAGAGCTTGGTGTGAGGGGGCTCAGGGGTGACAGGGGGTCAGGCCTGTGTGGAGCCCCTTTTTTTGAAGGAAATTGAGAACCTCCTGGTCATCAAAGCTCCCTCAGCTCAGCTCTCAGTGGGCACTGTAACATTGGACATGGTTGACTGTCCCATGTTCAAGCCTGTCTTGGCTACCAGGATTCGGCAGCTGGTGGAACCCCCCCCCCCGCCCCCCGCGCCATCACAGCTTCTGTCTCCTTCGCCCTTTCCTCCCCCTCCCCCTGGCACTTTTCCTCTGTTTTCTTTTCCTTCATGACAGGTACACATAGCCCATGGCCCAGCAACCTTGGCACAACCGGGAAGCTTGTCGGAAATGCAAACCTCAGGCCCCAGCCCAAACCGAGCCAGAATCTGCATTTTAGCATAAGCCCAGGTGATTTTTACCTACCATAAGTGTTAAGGAGGACTTCTCTAGAGTGAAAATGGTTCTCAGATCTCTCCCCGAGTCCCGCAGGCCTCAAGCTTCAACAAGCCTTTCCAAAAGCCAATGATTCCACGTCGCCCCGTGGCTGAGGCCCATGCGGCTCCAAGGGCTGGGTGCCCTGCTCCCTCACCGCTCTCCTGTCCCCTTCCACAGCCCAGCTCCTGCCCCAGCTGCAAACCCAGGCTTCTTACTTTCCTGCCTTTGTTAATAGCACCAGAGGGCACCCAGGGGTCACAATGCCACACACAGATGGCACCAGGCAGGTGATATAAAGGAAGGCGGAGGGCTGGGTGGGGGCCGGGTGATCTGGAACTGCTGGCTTTGTCTAAGGGGTGAGCCACTGAAGACTGCCATTTGGAAATATGGTTTCAATGTTGCCAAACTGTGAATTCTTATGTGAAGTTTCTGGATTTTATTGTGGCAACTAATTCAATTTTTCGTTAAACTATGAGAGCCAAAGAAAACCTGTCGTAGACTGTACTTGGCCTGGGCCCAAAACCAAGTTATCTTTGGCTTTCTCCTCACTTCACCTTCGTTTCTCCAATCGCTGCCAAGACTTACACATTTCACCTGCTCGCCAAGGCCCAGTCTCTCTTTTCTTCTGCCAACTGACTGCATCAGAGAAGGTACATAGTATCTGTCATTCCTCTCACCATCTTTTTATAGTAAAATCTACCCAATAATTGACAAATTACTTTAAAATATTGCTCCAGTCACATATATTACCTTTCTAGTCAAAACCTTTTAGAGATGCCCTGGACTCCAGCTGTCAAAACCCCGTATGTCACAAATGGTATTTCCTTCCCCTCACTCCTTCCCTAGGCATGCTTTGACCAGTGTTCTCAGGCTTAGAGAAGGCTCATGGTGGTTATGGAGATGCAAAGAAATGGATCAATTTGAGCTGCGCTGGAAGTCGGCAGCACAGCACAGCTGTCCGTGAGACTTCAGCACAGGATAAGCAAATTACCTACCGCCTTCTTCCTATCAGAAGGCCAGGGTGACGGAAGACATCGTTCATTTGAGTTTGCAAACCGGCAACCTAGAGGTCAAATGTGTTGTACAAATCTTTTGTTTAACATGCATTGCTTTAAAAAAAAAATGCACAGTCTAAAAACAGTAATTGCACATAAACACCAGGATTCTTGATTTAAAAAAAGTGACATATTCAGATCCAAACTTCTATGTGGCAACTGTTAGCTGCAACTGACACGTGTCTTCTCCAGACGTAGGGCATGCCTTTACCAGTCTTCACCCTCCTAAGGACGCTACTATCAATGAAAATAAAAGGTTGTGGACAATTTAGAAATGATTTTCAAATGGAAATCAAATATTTCTGATGCCCTAAAATTTCATAAGAAACAAGTTAGCGACATAGCACCCCCATCCCATTCCCATTCCTGGTCGGTATTTGGCTTTTGTATTAGGTTTACTTGGACAAACTTGAAAGCCCCAGACAGTTGCATAGTTTGGTTTCTCAGCAAATGCCCTGGATAAGCATTCATTGCTAAAATGTTCATAGGGAGTTAACCTTGAGTCTCTTTTCCACCCCACCTCTGGCCTTGCAAAACCTATTTTACCGACCGCCTCTGGACTCCTACTGTGTTGGCCCATTAGGGGGACCAAGATGGAGGAAGAGAATGAGGTCAGGGTGCTTAGTGCCCCAGCTCTACCTAGGGAGAGCACGGTTGGGTCACAGTCCTCCTCCAATGAAGGGAGCCCTTCCCTAGATTCCAAAGTGAAAAGAACAGTTGTTCCCTCCCCTGGCCTTTGAGGGGTACAAATAGCTCCTAACACCTACCCTACACCAGGCTGTGCCTGTGGCTCAGTGGGTAGGGCGCAGGCCCCAAATACCAAAGGTAGCGGGTTCAAACCTGGCTCTAACCAAACTGCAAAACCTCCTCTACGGCACTGTACTACTGGCTAAATTTTACTTAAATTATTCTAATTTTATTTTCTGCTGCAACATGACTGAATTACCTCTCTAGTCTCACTCCTCTAACTGAACATTAACCCAAGGCACCAAAAAAAAAAAAAAAAAAATCTTTGTTAAGAGTCATTTTCCAGAATCTGAATATCACTATTTAGGAAGATTTTATAGCAATTTAAAATTTTGCCCTTCTATCATTAAGAATTTTAGAAATCACATATTCATCTATCTTTAAACTTGAATTCATGTGTTACACTGATCTAAACCTATTCTTTAATGATGAGCCTTCCATTGTGTTTCGGCACATTAGTGCCATCTGCTGGAAAGTTAATACAATCAAGTCTTCTAAATCCCAAAATGTATGTTTTTTGGGGGGAGGGAGTACAGGGGCAAATGTACTCTTTAAGAAGCCTTATTTTTAAATACACAGCCGCTTACCTTCCACATCGTTATCAATATAAAGCCCGATTAATTACAAAGTACCTGTGTGTCCAACCTTTTTTCTTCTCTGCTGCACCCTGGAAGAAGAGTTGTCTTGGGCCACACATTAAATACAAACATGAAAGCTGGTGAGCAAAAAAAAAGTCTGTGCATAATGTTCTCAACATCTGACATCACAGACAAGCAAATCAGTCCTCGCATAATCAGGCTGCAGGTTGATACCCTTGTGGAAAGTCTAAAACTTACAATTTTAAAAAGCCCTAAACATTTCTTTCTATACATCTCTGGATTTCTAAAATGTTCTCCTGTGGTTCTGTTCCGTGTTTGTACAAAGCCTGAAATGTCTCAACATGTCTGAACATTTGTCGCTTTTACCCGAATCTCTGATATTGACATATACCGTAAAAGACTTATGACGTACTGTGTGCTTAAATCATACATGTAAAAGACATATGACGTACTGTGCTTAAATCATACATGTAAAAGACATGACGTACTATGTGCTTAAATCATACATGTAAAAGACATATGACGTACTGTGTGCTTAAATCATACATGTAAAAGACATGACGTACTGTGTGCTTAAATCATACATGTAAAAGACATATGACACACTGTATGCTTATAGTCTGTAGCCGAGTCCCCAACCTCTGGGCTGCAGACTGGTGGGTACCAGCCCATGGCCTGTTAGGACTTGGGCCACACGGCAGGTGAGCAAGCCAAGCTGCACCTGTAGTCACAGCTGCTGGAGTCACTGCCTGAGCTCCGCCTCCGTCACATCACCGGCAGCCTTAGACTATCACAGGGGCGGGGACCCTACTGCAAACCGCCCACGTGGGGGATCTAAGTTGTGGCTCCTTGAGGGAATCTAAGCCTGCTGATCTGAGGGGGAGATGTAATCCTGAAACCATTCCCCCCACCATCTGTGGAAAACCTGTCTTCTGTGAAACCGGTCTCTAGTGCCAAAACAGTTGGAGATCGCTGGTCCTTAACATATATTTCAGTAAAATATATACACGTTGTTCAGTCTATAACAAAGTTTTAGTTGTGAAACAGAGGCAGGACTGCGTGCCTTTCCTTTGAGCTTTCACATCACTGGATGGCATTTAACTCCAGGCACGGAAACGTGACACCACTGTGACATCTTCTGATATGTGAAAATTGCAGCAAATATTCTAAATAATATAGAAACATAAAAGATTGCTCAACTGATTTTAATAACATGACATAAAGCCCCTAGACTTGACATAATCATTATGCAAAATACACAGATGAATACTGTCTTCTTTTAAAAATATAAAATAAATAAGCAAGACATGTGAAAATAGGCAAGTTTCCATTAAATAAATGAAAAGTTTAAAAAAAAGAAAGTTTTCCTTTCCATGTCATTTGAAGAAGGGAAATTATCATTTTAAACAATATTCAAGTTTATTAAACAAATTAACAAATTAGAAAAAAGTATTATAAAATGTTTAACTTTCATCAGCTTCAAGGTTTATATTGCTCCCAAATTTTGCATATAACTGAACTTTCAAATCTGCTAACACCTGCTGAATTGATTCTACTCTGGATTCTAAGGCATCAATTTCTTCTTGCAAATTTTTCTTTGCTTCTTCTAACATTTCTTGTGTTTCTTCTTGAGACTGGCTAATGAAAACATTGCCAATTTGATAAGGTATCATTAAACAGTCTTCATCTGCAAGCATGATGTCATCACAAGCATCTTCTAAATTTTGGAGCTGTTTCTTTTTTACTTCTATTTCCTCCTTCAGGTCTGTGATTCTACTTGTAGTCCGTGCAAATTTGTTTATCTTTTGTTTTGTTTTGAGACAGAGCCTCAAGCTGTCACCCTGGAGAGAGTCCTGTGGCATCACAGCTCACAGCAACCTTCAATTCCTGGGCTCAAGAGAGTCTCCTGCCTCTGCCTCCCAAGTAGCTGGGACTATAGGCACCCGCCACAACGCCCGGCCATTTTTTGGTTGCAGCCGTCATTGTTGTTTGGTGGGCCTAGGCTGGATTCGAACCCGCCAGCTCAGGTGTACGTGGCTGGCACCTAAGCCTGTTGAGCCACAGGCACCAGGCCTGTTTATCTTTTGTTGATCTTTGAAAGTAACACTGACATCTTCTGCAGCCAGGAATTGTTCATAACACTGGGAACATCTGCAAGAGGACACTCCATCTGTTTTGCAAGTCTTAGCCGCTCCTAAGCGCCTTCTTCATGGTGGCCGCCATCTTGGGACTGAACTATGGCCTTGTTTTACTTTTATTTTTAATTTTTTTTCTCTTTTTTCACCCTTCTCCCTTTTTACTTTTTTCTTTTGCAATTTTTGGCCAGGGCTGGGTTTGAACCCACCACCTCTGGTATATGGGGCTGGTGCCCTACTCCTTTAGCCACAGGCACCACCGTTTTTTTTTTTTTTGAGACAGAGTCTCAAGCTATCGCTCTGGGTAGAGTGCCTTGGCATCACAACTCACAGCAACCTCCAACTCCTGGGCGTAAGCGATTCTCTTGCCTCAGCTTCCCAAGTAGCTGAGACTACAGGCACCCACCCCAACACCTGGCTATTTTTTGGTTGTAGTTGTCATTGTTGTTTGGCAGGCCTGGGCTGGATTCAAACCCACCAGTGTGTGGTTGTATATGGCTGGTGTCTGATGTATGTGGCTGGTGCCTTAACCACTTGAGCTACGGGCGCTGAGCCACATTTTTACTTTTATAATAAAAAATATCAAAAAACTCCAAAGATGTTTTATTACTTATAGATGTACATTTTCTATATTAGTGATCAAAAATCTGGGACCTGCTGGATGATTTTTTTCTTTTTGAGACAGTGTCATTTTGTTGCCACCCTCAGTAGTGTGCTGTGGTATCATAACTCACAGCAGCCTCAAATGGTTGGGCTGAAGTGATTCTCTTACCTCAGCCTCCTGAGTAGCTGGGACTACAAGTTCCTGCCACAATGCCTGGCTATTTTTCGAGAGGAGGTCTTGCTCTGGCTCCTGCTGGTATCAAAACCATGAGCTCAGGTGATCCGCCTGCCTCAGTCTCCTAAGTGCTTGCTAGATGATTTTATTTTGTTTTGTTTTGTTTTATTTATTTATTTATATTATTATTATTATTATTATTTATTTTTTTTTTTTTTTTTGCAGTTTTTGGCCGGGGCTGGGTTTGAACCTACCACCTCCGGCATATGCGGCTGGCGCCCTACTCCTTTGAGCCACAGGCGCCGCCCTATTTTATTTTATTTTTTTTGAGATAGAGCCTCAAACTGTCACCCTGGATATATATAGTGCCATGGCATCACAGCTCACAGCCACCTCCAATTCCTGGGCTCAAGCGAGTCTCCCGCCTCTGCCTCCCAAGTATCAGGGACTACAGGTGCCCGCCACAACGCCTGGCCATTTTTTGGTTGCAGCCGTCATTGTTTGGCAGGCCCGGGCTGGATTCGAACCCACCAGCTCAGGTGTACGTGGCTGGTGCCTTAGCCTCTTGAATCACAGGTGCCGAGCCTTATTTATTTTTGAGACACGCCCTTGGTAGAGTGTCGTGGCATTTAAGCTCACAGCAACCTCAAACTCTTGAACTTAAGCAATTCTCTTGCCTCAGCCTCCCAGGTAGCCAGCACTAAGGTGCCCGCCACAATGCCCGGCTATTTTATAGAGACGGGGTCTCGCTCTGCTCAGGCTGGTCTTGAACCTGTAAGCTCAGGCAATCCACCCACCTCAGCTTCCCAAGTGCTGGGATTACAGGTATGAGCCACTGTGCCTGGCATTACTCGATGATTTTAAAAGACTCTCTTGGGGGCGGCGCCTGTGGCTCAGTGAGTAGGGCGCCGGCCCCATATGCCAGAAGTGGCGGGTTCAATCCCAGCCCTGGCCAAAAACTGCAAGGAAAAAAAAAAAAAAAAGTAAAAAATAAATAAATAAATAAAATAAATAAATAAATAAAAGACTCTCTTGGCTCGGCGCCTGTGGTTCAGCGGGCTAAGGCGCCAGCCACGTACACCTGAGCTGGTGGGTTCGAATCCAGCCCGGGCCCGCCACACAACAATGATGGCTGCAACCAACAAAATGGCAAAAGAAAAAAAAAAAAACTCTCTGAATGGGTTGCTGCATAATGAGAATTATTTTTATTTTTTCAGACAAAGCCTCAAGCTGTCACCCTGGATAGAGTGCTGTGGCATCACAGCTCACAGCAACCTGTAATTCCTGGGCTCAAGCGAGTCTCCTGCCTCTGCCTCCCAAGTAGCTAGGACTGCAGGCGCCCGCCACAACGCCTGGCCTTTTTTTTTTTTTGGTTGTAGCTGTCATTGTTGTTTGGCGGGCCTGGGCTGGATTCGAACCCACCACCTCAGGTGTACGTAGCTGTTGAGCCACAGGCGCCCAGCCATAATGAGGATTATTATTTGAGGACTTTTTTGCTTATCTACGGTGATGGACATTGCAAAAATTATGCCGGGACCTTCTTTTGTTACTCATCAGCTTTTGTTAATGTTTTTATATATAACGTGTAGCCCAAGACAACTCTTCTTTTTCCAACATGGCCCAGAGAAGCCAAATGGTTGGACCCCCCCCCCGCCCCCGCCACTGCTCTACGGTCTGGAGATGAGGGGAGGTTTCCCAGAGGGAGAGAGAGTCCAGCTGAGCCCAGCTTAAGGCGAGCTGAGTGAGTTGGGACTGGCCAGGCGAAGCATGATGGAGGGAGGGACATTTGTGGCAAGGGGACAATGAGTAGCAGATCCTCAGGTGGAAGGAGGTGCTGAGAGGCCTGTAGTTCTATAATTTTACCTCTTTAGAGTTCCAAAACAGTGCTGAGAAGTAGGTCAGCAGATACTCTGCCTCCATTTTACAGAAAGGGCACTAAGGCCCAGAGAGGAACAGTGACTTAGCAAGTCTGTGGGAGATGAGGCTCTTGGTCAATGCTCTGCCAGCTGATCCAAGGGGCTGGAAGGGAGAGGCCTGAGAAGAGGCCTTTGTCCCCTTGCCGGCTTGGGTGGGAGCAGCAGGCGCTGAGGCTGCAGCTGGCCACCAGCAGCTGTGGTGGCCAGAGATGCATTCCTTTCCTTGCCAGCAGAGCAAGTCCAGGCTTATGACAGGGGCCTGGAATTTTCTTTTTGTCTTAAAAAAATGCACTTTAGTCAGCCTTAAGCTATGACTTCAAACAGAAAGAGCTCCTAACTATCCCCCAGCCAAGGGTCTCTCCAGCTCCGAAGAGTGAGCCCCCAGGCAGCCAAGTATTTAGGAAAGGCAAGGAGGCCTAGACCTGGAGTCCGAAGACTGTGGTGAGTCTTGGCTCAGCCTCCAACTTGCTGTGTGACCTCAGGCAGGTCACCAGCCCTCTCTGGGCCTGAGTGTCCTCTGCAAAACAGGGAAAAGAAGGCTGGATGACATAAGTTGGGGGGGGGAGTCCAGCAACTGGCTCCAACCAGCTGCAGCAGCTGTGCTGCCCTCCAAGTTTGAGGCACTAGGGCCTTGGGGGTCCGGAAGCTGGGGACAGGCAGCCTTTCATCTTTGCTGGCCCAGGGTTGCTGCAGGTTGGCAGGCCCCATATCCCGAGATCCTGTTTCAGGCTGGAAGGGGCCTTCCTGTGACCTCAGCTGGCCAGCCATGGCCCAGCCGCCCCTCCCCCCCACCAACATTCTCACCAGAGGGAAGCAGGCAGTATCCCGCCCAAGGTCACCGGCCAGCAAGTGGATGTCCTTCGGCCTGCCCTTCCCTCCCACCCGAGCCAGCCCCCACAGGCCTCCCACTGTAAAGCCTCAGGTCTCTTGGGCCATTAGGAATCTGCCAGGCGAGGCGTGGTCTTTTTCCTCTCTCTTGTTTCTTGGCTTGTTTTCCCAGTTCTCCAACAGCCGCCTCCTGCAAAAGCCTCCGGGTGCTGTACAGGAACATTTTTCTTAAAAAAAAAAAAAAGAGAGAGAGAGAGCGAGTGAGAGGGAGAGAGATTGAGAGAAAGAGAGAGAAATACAGCACAGCTTGGGTAAAAAAGCAACCAACTCCTTAATCCTTCCATGTAACCTCTGGCTTCTCAGCCTATTGGCCCCAGGCGCTGGGAAGGAAGGCCCTGCTGGGGTGAGAGGCCTAGGCTTGTTCCCCCACCCACCCCCTCCTCACCCTGTGTTCTTCTTCTGGGTTTGGTCTGGCATTTGGAGCCAAGAGGAGACAAGCTGCAGGGCTTAGCAGGGCTGAGAAAACAGGGGGGTGCTGGGAGAGGAGTGGCTGGAACTCTGCCCCCTGCCCACTTGGCTTCCTTCTATAGAGATTACAAGATCTAGATTTTTCACCCCTGACCCATTCCCTCCCTCCTGCTTTCATTACTTTATCCTTCTGTCTTAGGGATCATTGGTCTCTTCAGTGTAAGTTCCCAGAGTGCCAGCTTCCATCTCTGCACCCCACCACCCAGCACAGGGCTTGGTTTTTTTTTTTTTTGAGATAGAGCCTCAAGCTATCACCCTGGATAGAGTGCTGTGGCATCACAGCTCACAGCAACCTCCAATTCCTGGGGTCAAGCAAGTCTCTTGCCTCCACCTCCCAGGTAGCTGGGACTACAGGCGCCCGCCACAACGCCCAGCCCTTTCTTGGTTGCAGCTGTCATTGTCATTTGGCGGGCCCAGGCTGGATTCGAACCCTCCAGCTTAGGTGTACGTGGCTGGCGCCTTAGCCCCGTTGAGCCACAGGCACCGAGCCTTGGTTTTTTTTTTTAAATGGAAGTCACACACTTTCACACTCTAAGTCTTTTTTTTTTTGCTGCAGTTTGGCCGGGGCTAGTTTGAACCCGCCCACCTTCTGTATATGGGGCCGGTGCCCTACTCACTGAGCCACAGGTGCCACCCAACACACTTTTAAGTCTTTATCCATTCAGAACCCTCCGTAGATATGACCCTCAATGTCAGGCCCTTTGCTCTGTCTGAAGAGCTCTTAATCATCTGCTGTAGTCCTAGCATCTGGGTCAGTAGGTACACTAGGGATATCTTTTTCTGTTGTTGTTGAGACGAGTCTTACTCTGCCGCCCTGGGTAGAGTGCCACGGTGTCATGCTCACAACTCTTATTTATTTATTTTTTTATATATATATTTTTTATTTTTTAATAGTAATAACCCTTTATTTAAAATAGTTTTTAATCTGGGAAAGCTCATTTTCTATGAGTTTCCAACTAATCTTTTTTATTTTTTATAATTTTTTTTATTAAGTCATTTGTACATAGATCATGAATACATTTATGCCATTATAGGATTCAATATGTTGATTATTTGTACAAATTTGAGTGCTGACATCGTACTAATTAACATAGCCTTCACCATGCTCACAACTCTTGGGCTCAAACAATTCTTTTACCTCTGCCTCTCAGGTAGCTGGGACTACAGGAGCCTACCACGACTCGCAGCTCATTTTTCTATTTTTAAAAGACAGGGTCTCTTGCTCAGGCTGGTCTCGAACTTCTGAGCTTAGGCAATCCACCTGCCTTGGCCTCCCAGGGTGCTAGGATTACAGGCATGAGCTGCCTAGCCTGGCCTGGAGCTGTGAATTTGTGAATGAATGAATTCAAACCACAAATAGGACTCTGTAAGTATTCAGGGCAGTCTTGCAAAAGGGACATTTGATTGACATATCCCTGTTAAAACTTTTCCGTGACTCTCCAGCACTCTCATAATCCAGTCCAAGATTCCATTCCCCTCTTCCCCATTTACCACCTCTCATCAGCGGATCTCCTTTCCCCTCAATGAGCCATCTTTTCTCTTGCCTCTGGGCCTTTGCATGTGAAATTCCCTCCACGTGCCTCCTCCTCTACCTGTCACCCGGCTGACTCCCTCAGGCCTCTCTGCCTGTCAGATTACCCAATAAGCAGAACAACAAGCATGTGTTTAGAGCACTAGCAAAGCAGGGACACTAAACACTTTTCCCCCCAAATAATTTGACATTGGGTTTAAAAAAAAAAAATTGAAATAATGTTCATGAGAAAAATCAGATCTTTATTAGAGTTCCTTACTCTTATTTTATGGTTAGCTTTGTTTCAGTGTTGAATTTATACCTGGGCTGGTATGGCAGCAGGTGACATAATCTGGCTCTGATCTTTAAGTCTCAAACTAGATATGAGCTACTCTTCCAGAAAGCCTTTAAAGACTCTTCCAGATAGGTTTAGGTCTCTTCTTGATGCTCCCAATGTACCTCAGAGTCTTTCTCTGTCACCCCATCATAGTTCACTGAACCTCAAACTCCTGGGTTCAAGCCATCCTCCTGCCTTAGCCTCCTGTGTAGCTGGGATTTCAGGTACCTGCCACGATGCAAAAATTTTTTTTTTTTTTTTTTTTGAGACAGAGCCTTAAGCCGTCACCCTGGTTAGAGTGCTGTAGCATCACAGCTCACAGCAACCTCCAATTCCTGGGCTCAAGCGAGTCTCTTGCCTCTGCCTCCCAAGTAGCTGGGACTACAGGCGCCCGTCACGACGCCTGGCCATTTTTTGGTTGCAGCTACCATTGTTGTTTGGCGGGCCGGGCTGGATTCGAACCCGCCAGCTCAGGTGCACTTGGCTGGCTCCTTAGCCCGTTGAGCCACAGGCGCCGGGCCAACTCTGAAATTCTCTATAGGAGGAGCTTAGGCAAGGCAATCCTTTTAGAAGTGAAGGACAGGGGGACTTTAATCCAGAATTGTGTGGCCCTTTACTAAAGAAGGAAAAAAACGTGATCGTCCATCCCAAGGAATGGAATGGTGACCCAAAAAGCCAGTCACCATGCAGTCCTGCTCGCTTGCAGAGCATGCCATCCAACGTCATCACAGCCTGCAGGGCTGACCTTGCCACCTCTCCCCTGCCTGCAGCACCGGGTCCAGCTCCCTCGCGCTCTCGCTCCTCTGCTGGAAATTCCCAGGCGCTCTCAGCGGCAGGAGGCGCCCGCGGCGTCTCTTCTAAGACCCAACACCAGAGGGCGCCCTTCTCCAACCTCAGACAGGGTTCCAGCCACAGAGACGCTCCCGCCCACTCCGCAAACGCTCTGCGGGAAGCGGACGGTTGGCCTTGGCCGCCGTCGCCCCGGGTGGGAAGGCGCTGCTCGAGGGCAGGCGAGGTGGGGCGCTGCTGGGACGCAGCGCCGGGCTGGAGGCTGGGCGGGCGTCTTCACTGTCCTTCCTCGGCTCCGCCAGCCCTTGGGCTCCGTGAGGAGTCCAGCACCGTGGGACCTGCCTGGTGGTAAGGCCGGGAACGATCAAATCCTTTCCACGAGGGGTGAACTTCTGGGAGCAACCAAAGCCTGTGCAGCCTGCAGACCACACGACCGACGCGTGTGTGAGTTGTAATGCTCGGCGGGCAGAGCCGGTACACCCCCTTTTATCTGGCCTATTAGTCTCGTCTACACACACACACACACACACACACACACACACACACACACACACGCGGTGCGGGTGGCTCCAGTCTCCCATAAGAGTCATTGTGGGCAGGGCTGCCTGGCTGCCAGTGGTTCTCTCACCCTGTGTTCTTCCTGGGAGAATTTGTATCACAGAGGCCTGGCTGGCTGTGTAAAAAGAGAGGGTGCCCCCAGAAGTCAGTCCCACAATCTTACTTTTCTGGTCATACCCTGTTTTCTGCTGGAAGCCAGAGGGTTTGTTCCACATACACGTGAGAGTGCTGCGTTTGGAGAGGCTGTCTTCAGTCAAAGTTGGTAAAGAGACGGGTCTGGAACCCTGGCTCACTCCAAAGCAGTTTCCACTCACACTGGAGCCCTACTCACCTTCTTCAGCAAAAGGTGCAGAAATGACAAGAAAACTCTGCCTGGGCTGAAAAGTTTTAAACTAGGCAGGGGCCTCAAAACAAAAGCAAAACAACAAACAAGCAAAAGTGAGCATTACCTCTGAGTCCTGTAAGCAGTCGGTCAGTTACCAAGGCAGGCTGCACCCATGAGCCCTCTGGCCCTGGCCTTTGGAATGGGACAGAGAGGTCAACTGCTTGCCTCTACAGCACCCGGAGCTTCTCTTTATCCAGGCCCACCTCAGGCCTTGCCCAGGCTGGTTGCACACCACTAGTGCTTGATGAGTCCAAAGTGAAATGCAGCCTGAGGACAAGAGTTGGTGCCACATAGCACCCAAGGTATCTGGCATGTGGTAGCCTCTCCTCTTCCTATGGGGAGGATATAGGGCAACCCACTTCCCAAGTGGAAAATGAGGTAGAGATCCTCCCTGGACAGACATTCTATCTAAGCTGGGCATCCTCGTTTGCTCCAGGTCACACTGATGCTGTTGATCAGTGTAATTACAGCACCTAGGTAGTGCTCTCTACGTCTGTTGTAGCCTGTTGAGGACAGGAACCATTGCTGATTCTTCCTGGTATCACCACAAACCTGGGCCACAGGGGTTTGTGATGGGTGCTTTAGGAAGTTACTGTTGATCACAGGTGTCCAAATTAAAGGTGCCGCTGAATTCAATTAAGCCACAGCGACCTCTCTTGGGAGAAATGTGTTTTTCTGGAACACAGGGAGAATGCTTAACTATAACAAATCAATGTTTTGAAACATAATAACCCTTTAAAGTCATCTGTTTAAGTTTTTTAAAGTGGCTTCTGACAAAAGGACCTTTCATAGCAGTATTGAATGTCTACCAAAAAGCACATGTTACCATATTTCTTCTTTGTTTCCCTCTCAAGAATTAATGAATTTTTTCCCCAGAGAGGGCCTTCCTCAGTGTATTTCACCACTCTGGAGAAGCCAGACTGTGCCTGAGGGAAGAAACCATGAGAACAGGGTGCTGTTCAGCTCAGCACTTCTTGATCTTGAAAACCTTTTTCGTGTCAGAAAATAATACAAAATATTCCTGAGACTTTCGTGTATTTCTCCTTGCTGGTGGACATAAGCAAGATTTCTTGTATTACCAAAATGTCCCCAAGCCCCAGGCTGTGGCTATAAAGAAGGTCATGTTAACATAAGTCACATTTTTATTTTTCATCACCCCACCCCCACATGCTGATTTAGGATCTCAGCCCACCCATCCAGTGTCTCCCAGCATCCCCTCTTGTTTCTGGGAATGCCCAGAGTAGTTTCGACAGGGGTGGGGTCAGCTCCTTTCGATCTTCACTCCAGCCACTGCTCACATTCCTTCACAGCTGTCTCCAGCACTCCCAAAGAGGCAAGTGGCACTGATAAGGTGCTAAAGTGTCTGTGGCCCCTGCCGCGGGAGAATGCTCTTCTTCGAGAGGTTCACGCTCTGTCTCCAGGCTAGCTTTTCTTGCTAACATGTCTTTCATCCTGATACAAAGACAGAGAGTGCCCCATAGGATTTTCTAGCTGTGAGGAGTCAGTGACATGTTGGGGAGGGCACTGATTTTGAATTAGGAGACCTGAGTTCTAGCTTGGGCTCTGCCATTTTTGGCCTTGTGATGTGGCGCATTTCACTTCACTGCTCTGTCTTCAGCATCTTCATCAGTACGGTGGGGATAAAGATCAATGCCCTTCCTCTTGGCTCCCAGGGAAGATGTTACAAGAAGCAATTAGGTAATGGATGTGCAAGCACTTTGTAAGCCAATTGGCACTCCACAAGTGTAAGCAATTATGAAACTCAAGGGGGTGATCCTTGAAGGAAAGATGCTGTCAGGTCATTGTGTTTCCCTTTTTGCTTCCCTTCCTGAGTAGCAGCGCACGCATCCCATCAGCATATCCATAAACAATCACGGAGCAGCAGTAAGGGTGCTCCATCTACAGACCCAGTGCTGGCTCAAACCTACCATTTTTCTGCATGCCTATGGTGCTTTGCATATACAGGAGACATTCAGGGAGCACACATTCATTTTTTAAAAGCTGAACATATCAGGGAGTATATACTGTCAAATTAGTAGACCACAAGCTTAGTGTGAGTCAGATAATTTAAAAAGCAAATATAGGCTGGGCACCCATACTCAGCGGTTAGGGTGCTGGCCACATGCACCAGGGCTGGTGGGTTCAAACCCAGCTCAGGGCCTGCTAAACAAAAAACAAACAAACAAACAAAAAATAGCCGGGCGTTGTGCCAGGCACCTATAATCAGTCCCAGCTACTAGGGAGGCTAAGGCAAGAGAATTGCTTGAGCCCAAGAATTTGAGGTTGCTGTGAGCTGTGATGCTACAGCACTCCACAGAGGGCGACAAAGACTGTCTCAATTAAAATGAAAAAAAAAGATTAAGAAAAAGTAAATATACAATGCCTAGTCTCAGCTACTGACCTTAGAGATGGTCTTGCACACATGCTCAAGGAGTCATGATCAAGAACATTCACTGCAACATTGTCCACAATAGGGAAAGTTGAAAACAACCTAAACACCCATGACAGGAGCATGAATAAACACACATAGAAAATGTGGATTGGTCAATAGGAGTTAAAATGAATCAATATAGATAAATCTCAAGAACTTAAGTTATAGAAAAATACATTTCAGTGTACCAGTATCTATATGAAGTTTGAAACATGTAAAACAATTCTACCTATTGTTTTCTGTTTCATACATTTAGACATGTAAAAACATGCGTGGAAAAGATAAATACCAAAGTCATGATAATGTTTTCTCCAGGGGAGAGGGAATGTGGAAGGGTAATTGGGAGTTTCAATTGTAACTGTAAAGTTTCATTTTCTTTAACAAGTCTGAAGTAAGTAAGGCGTTAGATTACCAAAGCAGAGGGATAGGTTCTTAGGTGATTGTTTCATTCAAAAAATTTATATATCTGATACATTTCACAATTTTGAAAGCCCTTTATGAAAAAAAGAAAACAAAGTTTTAAAAGAAGTTTAGACTCCATTAGTAAAAGCAGTGTGTCTGACAAGAACAGTGCTCAGACAATTCTGCCAAGTGGTGGCACCACACTCCCCAGGAAGCCTGACAAACCAGAGCCCAGGGGAGGCCTCAGGAGTCATCTCAGGATAGTTAAGGAACAGGAAATATTGAACTTGGAAGAGTGAGGATGTAAGGGGGCATATGACCACCCGCCAGCCTTCAGCCGCCAGCCGGTCTTCAAATATCTTCAAATATCTAAAGTGGAGCAGATTTGCTCACCCACAAGAAGACTAGGAAAAATAAAATATTAAAAATAAAATAGGCCAGGCTCTTGCCTGTAATCCCAGCACTTTGATAGAATGAGGTTGGAGTATCCCTTGAGCTGGGAAGCCTGAGAAGAGCCTGGGAAACAGAGAAACCCCTGTCTCTACCAAAACAAACAAACAAACAAACACACAACAAACTAGTTGGGCATGGTGGCACGTGCCTGTAGTTCTAGCTATTTGAAAGGCTGAGGCAGCCTTGGTATTATCAGTGCTTCACTGTTGAGTTCATATTGACAGGTGGTGGAGTCTTGCTGTGTGGTGCTCACTATTGTTGGTGCATGTTTTTGTGTGCTGTTGTGAGCATGTCACAGCTTGAATTACAGCAACCAAAAAATTTGTAAAATTTTATTAAACTTGGCAAAACTGGAAGTGAAAAAAAAAAAGGCTGAGGCAGGAGGATCACTTCAGCCCAGCACAGGAGTTTGAGTTTGCAGTGAGCTATGATAGCACCACTGCACTTCATTCTAGGTGACAGAACAGGACCCTGCCCATATAATAAATATCATATAATAATATAATATATAAGGTAACATAATACAAAGTGGGACAGGGAGAAGATGTACTAAGTGAGGGAGTGGGGTAAAATAAAGGAGCGGGATAGAAGTTGGGAAGGAGAGGAGGCAGATTGACCCTCATCGTCATAGCTGTTGGATTAGGACCCTAACTGCTTGGTCAAATCATGATAAGGAAAAATTGGTGATTTCCAAGCTCTGGGGATGTGATAGGGAGGATTCTTCTCCTCTGTCAAAGGTGGGCTTAGATAAGCTATAAGATCCTTTCTAACAGGCTCTGCATCTGTGGCTCAAGTGGCTAAGGCGCCAGCCACATACACCCGAGCTGGCGGATTTGAATCCAGCCCAGGCCTGCCAAATAACAACGACGGCTGCCACCAAAAAATAGCCAGGTGTTGTGGCGGGCGCCTGTAGTCCCGGCTACTTGGGAGGCGGAGGCAGGAGACTCTCTTGAGCCCAGAAGTTGGAGGTTGCTGTGAGCTGTGACGCCACGACACTCTACCCAGGGCAACAGCTTGAGGCTCTGTCTCAAAAAAAAAAAAAAAAATCCTTTCTAACAATGAGATTCTTACAAATTCAAATTTGTATGAGCCTATTGTTGTGAAACAGTTACACAGCATTCGTTTTTGATATCTCAAAAGATAACAATAATAAATACCCCATCCTAGTCTGGGGGCTCTATTCTCCTTTCCTGAGGGCTGGCTGTGTGGCGTGGTGTTGCCTGGTGTCTGAAGTTCTCCGTGTAGGTCTGGTGTCTCTGCCTTTCCTTTCTTGTTCTCTCTGTTTCTCTCTCATTTTATTCCTGCTTCCCCATCCTCACCCACCAACACTTTAACTCTTACTTCATCTCTTTTTCCCTTCCAAAGCATTATTTCGTGTATACATATTTTAATCAGGTTTATTAATATAGCATATACTTTTAAGGTACTGAGTGGCACCTGTGGCTCAGTGGGTAGGGCGCCAGCCCCATATACTGAGGGTGGAGGTTTCAAACCTGGCCCTTGCCAAACTGCAATAAAAAAAATAGCTGGGTGTTCTGGTGGGTGCCTGTAGTCCCAGCTACTCAGAAGGCTGAGGCAAGAGTATCACCTATGCCCAAGAGCTGGAGGTTTCTGTGAGCTGTGACCTCAAGGCACTCTCCTGAGGGCAACAACGTGACACTCTGTCTCAAAAAGTACCTTTTTTTGTTTTAGAAACAACCTCCTCAAACTCTTGTACTTAAGCCATCCTCTTGCCCTAGCCTCTCAAGTAGCTGGGACTACAGGCATCTACCACAATGCCCAGCTAGTTTTTCTATTTTTAGTAGAGACAGGCTCTTGTTCTTGCTCAGGCTGGTCTCAAAGTCCTGAGCTCAGGCAATCCACCTGCCCCAGAGTGCTAGGATTACAGGCATGACCTGAGCCTGACCTAAGGGTATATTTTAAGAGAGCAAATGTATTCTGACAAATGTATTCCCAAGTGAATATATAATCACCACCACTATTGTGGCACCACCACAATCAAGACAGAGCAATTTTATCACCCTATCATGTTCCCCCCTCCCGTCCCAAACCCCTCACCCATTCTCTGGCTCCTGGCAACCCCAAATTTGCTTTCAGTCACTATTGTTTTGGTTTTTCTAGAATGTCATAGAAATAGAATCATGCGATATGTTGTCTTGTGATTGGTCTCTTTCACTTGGCATAAAGCTTTTGAGACTCATCTGCAACTGCATGTATCTGTAATTCATTACCTTTTGTTACTGAGTAGTATTCCATTGCATGAATTTATCACAATTTATTTATCTGTTCGCCAATTAATGGATATTTGAGTTTCCGGTTTGGATCAATAAGAATAAAGCCACTATGCACATTCATGTAGCAAGTCTTCATGTGAACATTTGTTTTTATTTCTCTTGGGTTCTATTCCTAGAAACAGAATTGCTGGGCTATCGATACATATGTGTTTAAATTACACATACATGCAATTAAAAATACATGCAATTGCAGATGAATCTCTTGTTGCTCCACATCCTCATTAACACTTGGTATGGTCAGTTTTTAAAATTTGTTTTCTTTCTTTCTTTCTTTCTATTAAATCATAGCTGTGTACATTAATGCAATCATAGCTGTGTACATTGATGCAATGTGCTGGTGTTTTTTTTATTTAAATACATGTATTTTGTTATTCTTCATTACATTATTTCCCCATCCCCACCCCCCAGTGGTAAGACAGAATTTATTTACAGAAAAGAATACAGAAAACACTAAAGCTCCAGGTAGAGGGAGAGAATTCAAGTAGGGAAAGAGAAGCTCTCTCCGTTTCTCTCCCGGTCTTTCCCCGTCTCCTCCTTTAGGCCTTTAGTCTCAGGGTATATATAGGTGTATGGATTCCTTGGCCAGGAAACGAATGAATACATCCCATACAGATTCTACCGGTTAAAGGTTGTTTTGGGGGCTGCTACTTCTCCCATACTTCCCACTGCCCCTGCATAGGTGGATGGCGATCTCCTGAGGTAAAAACAAAGAGAGGTTCTAGCATGTACTTGAGTAGGTACAGAGGCATTGTGTGTGCAGCTGTCCATCACAGCTGCACTGAAATTAGGGGACCAAGGACATGAGGTGTAGGGACCACAGCATTTTCCCAAGATCTTACCCTCAGGACAGAAAGTTTCCAAGGCTGTCCCACCTCCTGGACCCAGGGAGCCTCTTTTTACCTCAGCCTCAAGCACTGTCCCTCCTCAGGATCCCATCTCTCCAGATTGCCTCATTCGGCCTCAAGGGTGTGTGTGTGGGGGGGCCGGGGGTCCAGTCAGGGTTCCTGTCTTGTGATTTTCCTTGGTGAGCCATCCCCTCAATGCTTGCCACCCATTTCTGTAGCATCAGGCTGCAGAAGCCTATCTGCTTACCAGAAGTGACTGGATGGAGAATGACTTGCCATCTCAAGGCAAGGAAAGGACACAAGAAAGTTTTTTCCCAGCATGACAGTCCTCTTAGACTCCATGCTCCTCTTCCAAGTCAACCAGTGGCTGGTTTTAAAGATTCTACCCCTTTAGCTTCTTTGAAGCATCCTCTTGTCCTTTCTCCTTGCTGTTGAAGCATTCATTGTTCCATGGCTTAGAGACCCAGGCCTCATCTCTCTTATATTCTTGGCTTGGAGCAAACTCCCCCAGGTCAACTTCATGCAGAAACAGGGGATTGGCTTCTGCGCAGGCAAGCATCTCATCAGGCCTTTCAACCTTTATAAAAGGGTGCCACTCTCTTCCCTGCCTGCCCCCCTTGGCTGGCTTCTGTCTACACCTAAATCCAACTAAGAATATCTGCACCCTAAAAACTTTAAGAGATCAAAACTTTGAAATCATGGCTGATCAACAACTTTCAAAATTTCTATCAAAAGAAATAATACTTACAGAGAATTATACAAAATATATAATATGCATTACTTTTTCTTTGTCTCAAGCCAAGCCATCAGATCTGCATACTCTGTAACATCTTGACTCCTGGAATTCTTTTAAATAACTACCTTAGCATTATTCCATTGGATATTATTACAGGAAATTGTTAGAAACAGTATGAGGTTTCTCATTTTTGTATTTATTGTTAGGATGTTGTTGAGGACGCCGCTCTTTACACTGCGAAGTACTTGTTGATAAGAATTCGCTGGAGTCTGCTTACCAGGAAAGTCTTTTCTACTTATAACAAATTTGCTATAGATATACTGTTTTAATTTAAAGACACCATGAAGTACATATGCATACATATAACTACATATGTATACATACGACTTGTGTTTTCTTCTTTGCAATCATTGCAGGAAGCTCAAAGTCAAATTTGTGTGTATCAAGCAACTATTTAGAACTTTTCTAAATGGAGTTGGGGAAATAAAATCTTTTATATGTTTGCTCTCATTTTTATCTTCACATAAATTTTGCCTTTATTCAGTTTCCATCTTTTATGTATTTATGGAATCTACCTTAAGTCCTTTTGAAAATGAGGTGGGATTGAGTGGCAGCAATTTACAAGAAAAATAAAAACAGCTGTGGGGAGTGAACTACAAGCTCTGGAGAGTTCTGACTGATTCAGTTCTTCCAGGGTCCCAGTACTGAGGAGGGGGTAAAGCCCTGGACATGGAGGTGGTGCCTGGGTGAGGGTGTGTGGTGAGAGGAGCCAGGGATGAGTTCTGAGGACACCTTTAGTGGTAGATGGAGGGAGAGAACTCACAAAGGCCTGCAGTGAGGTTGGAGGAAAGCCAGACAGGATGGTCTAGGAAGCACTAGAACGTAGATTCTTCTTCTCTTTAAAAGTATTTCAAACAATCCCATCATCTTTCTATTCCACCCTTTTTCTCAAAAAATCAACCAGAGGGATCCACAGTTGAAAGACTTAATTAGGCATAGCTTATTCAGCGTGACAGTCCTTTATGAATTTTTTTTTTCCTGAATCAAAAAAAGGCTACCCACGGAGAGACAAGCTTTTCTTTTTCCACCTAAAGTTCACTTCCCACGTTCCAGCAGCCTTGACAGTCCCCTGTCACTCTGGGCTAAGGCCAGGGACAGCAAAGCCTCCGGCGCTTTCAGCCTGAGAGCGTGCCCTGATCCACCCACGGACCCCTCAGGCAGCAGGGGCCCAGAGCTCTGGAAGCACCTGCTTCTAAAAGTGACGTCAGGTCTCGTCTCACTGGGCATCTTGGAACAGCAGGGAGGCGGAAGTGAATTTCTGCAGGGAGACACCTGGGCTCATAATTTAGGCTACTTTCACTTCCTCCCCCACTTGGCAATCAAACCCGGAGATGCTTTAGAGCTTTCTTTTGTGCTGCCTGGAGAGGAGATGGGCTCATTGTGCCAATGGGCAATTATTTCACGTCGCTCTAAAGAGCACTGGCTGCAGCTGTCTTGGAGCAGGAGCTTTGTGAGGTGGATTCAAAGTGTCTTATCTCACCAGAAATCCAGGAAGAGGCTTCAAACATCCTGCAGGAACGCTTACTGAGCAACTTTCCAGAAAAATTAGCCTCAGTGAGTCACAGCAGGTCAATCTCCCTATGTGAATATTAGTTAGTGTGTGCATGTGTGCTAGAGCTTGTCAAGGTCAGTGTACCAGAGGAACGCGAATAGCCATTTCTGAAAAGAGTGAGTTTTATAAAGAATATTCGAAGGCATGGCCCATTTTAATCTTCACAGCCACACCATCAGTGTCAAGAATCATGCAGAGATGGGGCCCAAACTCAGGTCTAACTATTTCAGTTCTTGGGTTTATCATAGAACATTTCTCTTTCAGAGAGCAATCCGGAACCCTTAAGTAAATAGATTATTTGCTGAAGTCCACTTCGTCACATCATGAACCTTAGTCCTTCCTTCAGGAACACTCTCCAGGGTTTATCAGCTCACGACAGTCTTCCTCCTGTCTCAGCATCTGGCTTTCAACCCCCTGCTCCCACTTTTCTGTCACTGGCTTTCATTGTCTCTCTCATTCGATTAAAAACATCCTGCAGCCCCTTTGAACCTGTTGCATGACATAGGAGGGCCCTATGACTTGGCCAGGGAGCAGTCACCACCACACAAGGCCTGGTTAATAAGACTTATTCTCTGGACCAGACAGGACCCGGGGCAGGGTGGCGTGTGGTGGCATTTTTGCTCCCTAACTTCTCTATGAGGTTGATAATCTGGAAATAACCCAGAAAGGCCTGAAACTCAGGGGCCCTGGCTCTGTGTGACTTTGAGCAGTGACACGATCTCTGGAATTTTTATACCTCTTTGACAGGAGACCTCTTCCAGCGCTGACAGTCATCCCTATGGTAGAACTAGCACTTTACCAGTGCTTTTGACTCACTAGTGGCGTTGAGCCTCAATTTCTGGATTCTGCAAATGGAAATATGGGGGAAATCATATGAAAGAAGAGTATACTTTTAGGGGTGATCTTTCAGCCTGAGCCAGGAGAATAATGTCATTTCCTTCTCCATTGCTTTCTGGGCAGGAGAATAAGTATCTCCAGTACCTATAACAGCACTTGCACACAGCATGTGCTCAAACAGTATTAAATGAATCATTGACTTAATAAATTGAACTTGAATACCAAGAAATCCACTATTTCTTATTTCATAATTCAAAACCCTAAACAATATTTGAAAATATTTGTGCTTTTGTCCATGTGCTAAGTATACATATGTGATATTCCACGGTCTCCATACCACCCTCCAAATGCAGATTCAACAGGATCTGAGGTTTCTTTGGCATGTTCTATTCTTGCTAGAATTGGAGGCTGTGTTAGTTAACAGAAATCAAATATTGCAAACAAGAAGAAAAGCCTCCTCATAGACATGAACAGAGAATGTACAGAAAAGAAGAAGTGAAAATTACCCTTCACTCTTGGGAAAGATGTCAATGTCATACATTTATCTCATTAAAAGATAAGTATAAATTAAGACACCATTTCCCACCAGGAAGATTAGCAAAAATCCAAAATTGGGACCACACACTCTCTGGTAAGGCTATGGTGAGAGAAACACTCTTTGTGTGTGTGTGTGTGTAGAGACAGAGTCTCACTTTATCGCCCTCAATAGAGTGCTGTGGCATCACACAGCTCACAGCAACCTCCAACTCCTGGGCTTAGGGGATTCTCTTGCCTCAGCCTCCCGAGTAGCTGGGACTACAGGCGCCCACCACAATGCCCGGCTATTTTTCTGTTTTGCAGTTCAACCGAGGCCGGGTTTGAACCCGCCACCTTCGGTATACGGGGCCGGCGCCCTACTCACTGAGCCACAGGTGCCACCCGAGAGAAACACTCTTATACATTGGTGGCAGGAATGAAAAATGGCATAATCCTGAGGGAAAGGAATTTGGGAAAACTTAGCACTATTATACGTATGTCTTCCATTTGGCCCAGCAATCACACTGGCAATTTATTTTTTAGGAATCTCAATTCCAGAACACAATCCCATTAGCAAAAATATGACAAGATACATGTATAAGGTACTGACACAGAATTATTTGCAATAACAAAAGGCTGGCAAGAACCTGAATAAACAAAGACAAGACAACAGCTACATAAACAATATCTCAGTCAAATAATGATACACTCCAGTGTAAACAGAATGGAGATCGTCTCTAGATACTACGGTGAATCATCTCTAGGCTATATTGTTAAGTGAAAGAGCTAAAGTGAAGAAGAGCATGTATGTTATGCTACTTTAGCATAAGGAAGGAAAGAATCTCTCTATCTACCTGTCTCTGTAGGTATCCATTTGCTTACATTATAAAAACCAATAGAAGAATAACAAAACATTTAAAAATCATTTTATAGTGGGGGTCAGAGGGGAACATCTTTGAATACTCAGAATATTTGTCTTTAGAAACATAATTGTTTTTAAAGTACAAAACAGAATGAAATAAAAACTTAATCCCTAAAAAGCAAAACCAAAATAAAACCAGATTATATCTATGTATCCAGTTAACAGCATCATCAAAGAGAAACTACTTCAAATTACTTTAAAATAGCAACTTGACCACATATTCCCATTGGGATCAACCCTAAGGACAATAGGACAACAAAAACCAAAGCTTCATCATATTTTTGGTAGTAGAGTTGGCCTTGCCATTCTGAGATTGCTGTGTTGCAGGATAAAGAAAAGTGATAGTCTGGTTTCATGGAAAACCAGATATTTTTGGTGTGGTTGAAAGGAGATAAAGATGTAAGATGAGTGAGTTTAAGTAAGAGCCTGTAGACCTGAGCTTCATTGTACTATAGGCCTGCACTTCTTACCTGTCAGTATGAAGTCATGATGTATTTGATCTTAAAAATACACACTCTCGGGTGGCGCCTGTGGCTCAGTGGATAGTGCGCTGGCCCCATATACTGAGGGTGGCGGGTTCGAACTCAGCCCTGACCAAACTGCAACAAAAGAATAGCTGGGCGTTGTGGCAGGCGCTTGTAGTCCCAGCTACTTGGGAGGCTGAGGCAAGAGAATTGCCTAAGCCCAAGAGCTGGAGGTTGCTGTGAGCTGTGATGCCACAGAACTCTACTGAGGGCAACAAAGTGAGACTCTGTCTCTAAAAAGAAAAAAAAACAAACAAACACATTCTCTAGGGCCGGGAGTGATGGCTCTTGCACTCTGGGAGGTCGAGGCGGACAATCCCAGCACTCTGGGAGCTCAAGGCGGACAATTGCCTGAACTCATGAGTTCAAGACCAACCTGAGCTATAGTGAGACCCCCTATCTCTAAAAATAGCCAGACTTTGTGGCGGCACCTATAATTCCAGGTACTCAGGAGACTGAGGCAAGAGAATTGCTTGAGCTCAGGAGTCTGAGGTGGCTGTGAGCTATAATACCTTGGCACTCTACTGAGGGCAAGAAAGTGAGACTCTGTCACAAACAAACAAAAAATACGCATTTTCTAGTTCTGCCTACTGAAGAGACCCTGACTGTAATCAAGGTCTCTAAGACCAACTTCAGGTTCAATGATTCTCCAGAAGGACTGACAGAACTTAGCAAAGCTGTTGTACGCATGATTACAGTTTATTACAATGAAAAAATAGATATTAAAATCAGCATTGGAAAAAGACAAACAGGGAAGATTCCAAGAGAGACATTTGGATAGCCTTAATTTTCCCAGCAATGATACACGGCAATACAAAGTATTGTCAACCACAGAAACCTTGCTGTCAGGTTATTTTAGTGGGTGTCAGTCATGCAGGCATGACTCTCTAGAATAGTCAGTTGATACTGAGTGGCCCAAGGCTCCTTTCACAAATCACATTGTTAGCATGACTATGTCAAAAGTCCCACATAAACAGACATTCTTATCAGGAAGGGTGTCCCATGCGCATAGAAGTTATCTTCTAGGAGTTGGGAAAGGGCTAAAACATACTTTGGAATATGCAGGGTTTGGATAACCCATGTCTGCTGAGTTAATACTTTACTGTAAATTGACACCATTAGTACACAGGTTGTGGTCACAAAAGAAAATAGGGCTTTTTTTGAGAAATGGCTGAATCAAGGTCTAGGGCAGGAAATGTGCAAGGTGAGCCTAAAACATATTGTTATACTCCTATCAGAGAGTAAGCAAGGATGTTAACAAGGAATTGTTGGAATTGTGTCATTAGGACTCAGAATTCACTGGAAATAAATTTCTGCCAGCAAGAAATGAGGCAATTTATGCAACAATAAAGATAATTGTTACAGTAGATTAAAGTACATTAAAAACACACAGCCATTTTATTTTAGCTATATTAAAATAACCACAGGACTCATTGGCCCTCTTTGGAAGATGCTTGGAATAACCTACAACATTAATTTGAAAACAGGTAAATGAAATATTTGTTCTCTCTTTACAAAATGATTAGAGAAATAAGATAGGTAATGTGGGATGGATGGAGAGGGGTTTCTCTCTGTAAAATTATTTCAGCTGAAAAAAAGGAAAAGGAAATGATAGAATATTACTGTTTTCAAACCCTACTTAACTAATTGATTTGGGCAATGGTTATCAACCCCCAAAAGAGCAAAAAAAAGGAGATTGTTTCTCCTATTAGAAGTGCAAACACCACATGTAAAGCAGGCTTGGAGGGCGGGAAGGACCAAAATGTGACAAAGTATCTAGATCTAATTGCTAGTGTATGGATGATACAGGGGACAGAGAAACACGTTAAATGACTCAGGGGGCAGCCATGCAGTCAGGAAAATCTAGACCTTGGGACACAATAATTCAACTATAGGAAACTACAGAACTTGTTTTATAACAAAAAATTTTAGGCCCGGCGCCTGTGGCTCAACAGGCTAAGGCGCCAGCCATGTTACACCTGAGCTGGTGGGTTCGAATCCAGCCCTGGCCCGCCAAACAACGATGGCTGCAACCAAAAAATGGCCGGGCGTTGTGGCGGGCGCCTGTAGTCCCAGCTACTTGGGAGGCGGAGGCAGGAGACTCACTCGAGCCCAGGAATTGGAGGTTGCTGTGAGCTGTGATGCCACAGCACTGTATCCAGGGTGACAGCTTGAGGCTCTGTCTCAAAAAAAATTTTTTTCTAATTTGCAGAAAATAAGGGAGAACCTATAGAAAAACAGCCATATCAACAAATTAGAACACATGATACTTACATCCTAATTAAAACTATCAAAGTGTAAAAGAAAAGCAAAAGCAAAATCAAAGTGATTGCTAAGATAACTGGGAAATATGAAAACTGACTAATAATATTAAGGAATTACAAATTAATTTTAGGCATGTACTGAGATTGCCTGGTTTATTTATTTGAGTGCTTAGCTTTCATATATACAAACTGAAATCTTTACACAGTAAAATGATAGGATGGACACCACTGCATTCTAGCCAGGGTGACAGAGTGAGATCTTGTTTCAGAAAAAAAAATGATAGGGGCAGACACCTGTGGCTCAGTGAGTAGGGCGCCGGCCCCATATACCAAAGGTGGCGGGTTCAAATCCGGCCTCAGCCAACTGCAAAACAAAAAAATCGCCGGGCATTGTGGCAGGAGCCTGTAGTCCCAGCTACTTGGGAGGCTGAGGCAAGAGAATCGCCTAAGCCCAGGAGTTGGAGGTTGCTGTGAGCTATATGATGCCATGGTACTCTACCGAGGTTGATAAAGTGAGACTCTGTCTCTACAAAAAAAAAAAAAAAAATGATAGAATGTTTGGGATTTGCTTCAAAATAATCTGGTGGGAAGTACAGGGCGTGGGTGGGGTTATAGATGGAACAAAATTGATTATATGTGTACTATATTGATAATTGTTCAATTGGGATGAGATGTACATAGGTTCTGTGTTTGAGAATTCCTACAACAAAAAGTAAAAAAAAAAAAAACAACAAAAACAGAAGCCCTATATGAACAAGGCAGCTGCCGCGTTTTGATTGAAAACAAAAATAGTAATAGATAACCTGATTCATTCCTTTATTCATACAACAAATATTTATCCATCATCAATTCTGTGCCAGTGTAATAGCGGCAGTGAACAAAGAAAAAGAAAAATTCCCTTCCCCTATGGAGTTTATGTCTGTAGTGGGAAAAGGCACTTATAAATGAAATGACTATCTAAAGCAAAGCATGTCAAATGCTTATGTCTACAATAGAGAGTAAACAATCACACCAGATCTCTAGAGAATGTAGGGGGAGTGTTATCTTGAAGAAAGAGACCAGATCTCACTGAAAAGGAAATGTTCGAGCAAACACATGAAGAAGGTGAGGAGAGAGCCTGCAAAAACTCTGTGGGAAGAGCGTTCAAAGCAGGTGGACAAGCTACTGCAAAGGTCCTGGGGCAGAAATTGCCAAGATCACCTAAACAAGAGCAAACCCCATCAGGGACAATTACCTGACTGGCTCCAAGAGACAATGGGAAGAGAGAATTTGAGATCATGAAGAAAAGAAAATTATTCTGCACATTATTCTGTGGCTGTAGCAGAGTGGATGAGGGAAACGTACCAGCACTCAGGGCCCCCTTGGGGGTAGTGGCTGTGAATTCATAGCGAGCCTGGACCGCGTGGCTGTGCTTTACTCCAGCTTCATTCAGATGTGTGGGTGTTGACATGGAGTAGGGTGAGAAGCATGGCCAGAGGGGTAATGCAGGGCCTGCTGGCCACAGAAAGGACTTTGACTTTTATAAGAAATGAGAGGAAAAACCATGAGAGGTTATTTGTTTTTAAGCAGCTTTGTTGAAGTACGTATTAGTTTTCTGGGGCTTCTGTGCAAATTACCATAAACTGTGTAGTTTAAAACAATAGTAGACATTCATTCTCTCACAGTTCTGGAAGCTAGAAGTCTAAAATGGGGTATCTGGAAGCTGAACTCTGACAAATGATAAGATTTTGAGGAAGGGGTATCTGGAAGCTGAACTCTGACAAATGATAAGATTTTGAGGAAGGGAGCTAATGGAGACACAGCTAAAGACTGAGGACCAACCAATAAGACAAGAGAGATCTGAGACGGAGTGGTGTCCCAGAAAACAAGTGACGCACCTCTTTCTTTCTTTATTTTTATTTTTTAATGAAATAGGGCCTATTTTATTTAAAAAAAAAAAAAAAGGTGGTCTCTGGGAACAGGCTTAGTCCATTCAGGCCTTCAGTGTCCTGGTGGTGATTTTGTCCTTCTCAATGATGTGGACAATGACTCCCATGCCTGACACTGCGTCCCGGTCCATGGCATTCAGCATGACTTGGGAGATTGTTTCAAACAGGTGTTCTGGATCCATGTTAGGCTCCAGGGGGGCTCGCACATCCCGTACATTTGTTCAGCGCAGGTGCCACTGACCACAAAGTCATCAGTCACCATGGGACAGCCAATGAGGTCTAGAGAGCAAATGAAGGGCTTAAAGTTCTTCGGGTCCAACCCAGCAATGACTGGCTCAGTGTAGTAGAGACCAAACCGTTTCTCATATAAAAGGTTGGCCACCATACTCATGACGGTACAAGGTTTGATCTGTTGACCTTCCTTTAACTCATACAAGTTTAGCAGGAACTTGAGGCACTGGGCAACTGTCTGGACATCAGTGGTGAGGCCGGCCAGACTCATGTACAAACAGTCACCCATGGGAAAGATCTTCTGGAAGTCCGTGGTACCATCTGGGCTTGGATCCCGAAGCGCCTGTCTGCAGCAATGGCCACACAGTTCCTCCCCTTCTTGGCCATGACGGCCCCTCCATTATAAGACATAATAGACATTTTTGTGATGTACTAGGACCCTCAATCTCCAGTGCAACTCCAGTAAATTGGTTTCAGACTTGATGAACCTCTTTCAACTGTGTCTTAGAAATGTTGCTAATAGGTTGGTTAAGATGAAGACTGAGATTTTGACCATTCAGTTTAGCAATGTGGAACCATTGATGACCTTAATAAGAATAATTACAGCTGAATGGCAGGGAAACATGCCTAATTGGGTTCAAGAGACAATGGGAAGAGAGAATTTGAGGACAGGAAGAAAAGATAATTATTCTGAGAAGCTTTGCTTTGAGGTCTCTTCTGAATGCTTCTTTCTTAGTGAAGTTCAAAGCTAGAAGTGAGGATAGAAAGGAAGTGTTAACATTTTAAGGAAAGAAAAGTGGGAGAGTGAGCAGACCAGGAAAATACAGCATGTCTAGTGTGGGAGGAAAAGAGGGAAACCCACCAGCATTCAGGGCCCCCTTGAGGATGGTGGCTGTGAATTCATAACGAGAGTAGACAGCGTGGCTGTGCTTTCCTCCAGCTTCATTCAGATATAAGGGTGTTGACATGGAACAGGCAGAGAGCTGAGTGTAGCAAGGCTTTGGATTGTGCCACAAGTTGATGAGTTAGGGAGGAGAGGATGTATGCAAAGGGGTATATGCAACACTTGATTGTAGACTTTTCACATGGTAAGGCTCAAAGTGAGAACACAAGTGTGCTAAGAGATACATGAAAATGGTGATTAAATCAATGATTATGGGTCCTCATTGGACCTAAAACAAGTTCAACAGTAGAAAATTATTGAATGTGGATTGTCAGAAGGTATGAGCTAAAAAAAAAAAAATGGAGGTGGTGAGCATGGAGTGTAAATGCTTGAAATGGATTGTATGGAGGAGTTGTGGCTTTGGTAACGGTAAGGATTTGTATGTCTAGGAAAGTGGGTAGAAGAGGCGAGATGAAAGACAAGTTCACTGAGGAAAGGAAGTCAAAGAACTGAAACATCAGGATTTGAGCAGATCATCTCTATGGTGATGAAATTCCCAATAACTTTGGCAGAAGCAGTAGTGAAGAGTATGACAGAGGACAGAGAACCCAGAGCTAAAATTGTCAAAGAATGAGTTGGCGTGATCTGGTGGGGTATATGACAACAATAGTGAGGAATCAGTGACATAACCTGTCAACAGGACATTAAAACCTAGAATTTGAGGGGGAGAAGGAAGGGAAAATGACATGCAAATACAAAGAGGAGACAGAGGACACTCGCCTCACTCTAAGCCTGGGGTATGAGGAAGAGGGTGGAATCAACATAGTGGAAAGGAATAAGCAGCATGAAAGTGAGGGGAGCAGTCTGACCAGAGGCGGTGCAGGCTGGACTGTCCGCCCATGACTGTCCTTGAGCTGTAGAGGGCACAGGGGAAGGGTTTTATGAGCTGGGGAGGCCAGAAGAGAAATGTGCAGAGCTGAAAGGGGATTCCAGTGTGGGAGAAGAGAGTTGACCTAGAGTCTGAAGTTTGGGGGCACAGGGTGAGGGTAGGATGATGCAAACATGAATAAATGTCCCAATAGTCTCTAGGCAGATGGTGGTGAGGCCACTACATTTTGGGTATGAGAGAGTGGTAAGGTCTGGGGCCACAGTGACACTCTTATCAACCAGCAATGAAGAAGCTGGGGGTGGGGGATCCTTTCTCACTCGAGCATTCAGAGATGTTTGGAGATCCTGGAGGTCAGGGTGAGGCTGTCTTACCCAGAATTTACCTGGAGCCAAGCAATATTCTAAGTGTGTTAAATCTCTTAAACCTCCCAACAACCCTATAGGGTAGTTGTTATTATATCAGCACTTTTAGAAGATAAGCATAGAAATGTTAAATAATTTGCCCAAGGTCATATAGCCAGTAGGTGGTGGAGCCCAGATTTGAATGGGGGCAATCTGCCCCAGAAGCTGGGCTTTTGACCCCTAAACAATACAAATATTTGACATTCATTGAATATTGCTGTGCACTTTCTAAGAATAGGAACCAGTGTTCATCTTTTCCACCCTTACACTTGGTGTAATACCCAGTATTTAGATGTTAATAAATGTCTGAATGTGCAAATGAACGAATGAATAAATAGATCTATGAAGTAGACAAATTTGACTGTGGAAATGGTAGGGGTTGTTTTAAAAATTAAGTGAAAATATTCCTTTGCCATACCAAATATTAAAAACTTGTTGTAAAGCGATAATAAATAAAACAGTATAAGAGCACATGAATTGAATGGAACAGAAAATTTGAATTTTATAAATTTATTATATGAAAAAGCAGCATTTTGGGCAGGACACAGTTGGTTACCAACCTGGAAAAAAATACAGTATGAATCTATAACTCACATTGTCTCTAGGATATAATTTCAATGGATCAAAAACTAAAATATAAAATAATGATACTCTGAAATTCCAAGAAGCAAATGTGGAATACATATATTTTTCATCTCAAATGGGGGAAAGGCCTTTCTAATGTAACACAAAACCCAAATGTATAGAAGATTTATAAATCTGACCAAATAAAATTAAAAATTTCAGCATGGCAAAACCACAATTTGCAAAAATAAAAATCTTTCCACTATGTTGATTCTACCCTCTTCCTCATAAATATACAATAAGCTAGGATAAAATATATGCAACTCATGTCATAATAAGGGGTTCTTACAAATCAAGATTAAAATAAACAACTCAGTAGCATAATGGACAAAAGATAGGAAATGATTAACAGAAAAGAAAATGTAAATTACCCTTAAACATAAACATTCTTGGCCTCACTCACAAGAAGAGTAATTACAATTAAAATTATTTTTTTTCTTTTCTTTTCTCTCTCCATTTATTTTGGTATTTTTAAATTTTTGTTTGTAATTTTTTTTAACAAATACATGTGTTTATTAGGTTTCCACTTTTTGCTTTCCCAGAATTAAAAAGGCTTAGTATTTAATAACAATAACACTGTTTAAGATAAGGACTAGAACAAAAACCTCGAAAAGAATGAAAGAGGATAAATACATTCAGAAAAGAAATCAGATGATTACTGCATCAAATATTAAGCAATATTAATAATAATAATGCAAAGAAAGTAACATTCACATACTGAGCCTCAGAGTTAAAGCATTCTATAATAGACATACTCTTATTTGACAATGTGAATTAAAATTATTCTACAGGCTGGGCACCTGCTGTATCCCAGCACTTTGGGAGGCTGAGGCAGGAAGATCATTTCAGGCCAGGAGTTTAAGACTAGCCCAGACAACACTGTGAAACCCTACCTCTAAAAATGAAAAACAAGAAAATCAGCCAGGAGTAGTGGCATGTACCAATAGTCCCAGCTACTCAGGAAGCTGAGGTGGGAGGATTGCTTTAGCCCAGGATTTAGAGCAGGCATCCTCAAACTTTTTAAACAGGGGGCCAATTCACTGTCCTCAGACCGTTGGAGGGCCGGACTATAGCTTAAAAAAAAAACTATGAACAAATTCCTATGCACACTGCACATATCTTATTTTGAAGTAAAAAACAAAAATTGAACAAATACAATTTACACCAACGCATGTGGCCCGTGGGCCGTAGTTTGAGGACCCCTGATTTAGAGGCTGCAGTGATCTATGTTCATGGTACTGCACTCTAGCCTGAGTAAGAGAAATACCATCTCTTAAAATTTTTTTTACTATCATACCTTTTGTTTTAGAGATGGGCTCTCACTATGTTGCCCAGGCTGGTCTTGATATCCTAGGCTCAAACAATCCTCTTGTCATAGGCTCCAGAGCAGCTGGGATTATAGGTGTGCACCACTGCAACCAGATTTGCAATACTGGCTTTGCAAAACCATTTTCACCTATTGCACTAGCAAAACTCCAAAAGTTTCATAACACTATATGATGAGGTAGAGAAACAGAACACTTACATATGTGCAAAATTGCATATGTACAAGGGTATTCATCGCAGATTTTATAACAGCAAAACAGAAGAAGAACCTAACTGAACAAGAACAGAAATATGTTACACCCACACCATGGTGTGTTGCTTTATGCACACATAAATACACGCACCTGTTAAAAAGAATGAGGATACGAATAATACAGAATGAGCTCCCAGATACATCAGGTGAGAAGACATCAAGTTGCATCAAGTTACAGTATGCAACACTATAAGGACATATTACTCCCAAATATAACATTGAATATTCTAAGCTGAAAAATTTTGACAAAAGAATTCTCAAGGTCATTCTGACGTAACTCCCTCATCCTGGTCCCCCGAAGGAGGTCATAAAACCTAGGAAGGATTTTCTGACTTTCCCCTGAAACAGGCTGTGAATAGAAAAGAACTCAAACTCTGTAAAATAACTTAAGGAGGTTTATTCTGAACCAAGTATGTGTGAACATGGCCAAGAGACCCAAGCCCAATAAGCCTTTAGCAAGCGGCCTTGCCGTGGTTAGGTTACCATTTTGTTTTATACATTTCAAGAAGACAGGGATTACATGTAAAGTCACAAATCAATACATGAAAGGTACACCTTGGTTTGGCCTGAAGAGGCAGGACATTGTAAGAGGTGTTACATATAGGTGGGTTTAAAGATTCTTTGATTTGTCATTTGTTAAATGAAGCTTTGTCTAAAGACTTGGAATATTTTAAGTTAAAATAAGGAAGTCTGTTAATTAGAGAGAAGCCACCAACAGAGACTCCAGCGATCTGTTAAATAAATGTAGGACCTGCAGGTGTGGGTTAAGCCTTGTCTTGCATAACCTTAGGCCTTTAATATGTTACAAAGGATATTTCCAAGAAGGGATGGGGGCGTGATGAAGCGTGTCTGACCTCCCTTCTCATCGTCAGCAACTCAGCTTTAGGGCATTTCTGGGGTTCCCTTGACTAAGAGGGGATCCATTCAGTCATCTGGTATGGGTGCTTAAGATTTTATTTTAGTTCATAAAATCATAAGACTGTCATGTGAGAGGTCTGTTCCCTGTGACCTAAGAATAGGAACATCTTTATTTCCAAAGACTGAGATGCCAAGAAGAACTGAACAGACTTAGCTAAGTTTCCTCCAGTGTATTACCATTAGATTATGCCCTTTTGTGTTATTCTGTTCCTCCATGACTATCTATTCTTCATCAAATCTACTATAAGAAACACTCAGGTTTACCTGTCCATTCAAGTCATCATTTCCTTCTGAATGAAGGTTTCCATGTTGTGTAGAATTTATAAATATATATGCTTTTTCTCTTGTTAATTTAGTTTTTGCTACAGGGCCTCAGCCATGAACCTAAGATGGGTACAAGGAAAGATATTTTTCCTCCCTCCCATTGATTCCAGAGTTTCAGGTTCTTGGTCTTGTGGATTCGAAGAATGAATCGAAGGACCACAGATAGGTGATAAGACAGGATTTATTCACAGAAACAAAGAATATCAGAACTACAAAAACCAAAGCTCCTGGCAGAGAGAACCCAGGTGGGGAACAAGCTCTCTTGCTCTCTCTCTGAAGTCTATCCTTAGGCTCTCTGCTCAGGGGTAGAGAGCAGAGAGCCTATATGTAGTGGCAGGGGGTTGTTTTGCCAGAACTCAATGTTTACATTTAGGGCCTGGGTCTTTGTCAGTTATGGCCAGCTATCCAATGAATGCTCAGGCCTTGGAAACTTACATGAAATTCACCAATTAGAAGTGCATGGGGAGGAGACAGCTAGGGGCCAGTGTCTCTGGGCAGGTGTCCTGGCCCTTCTGGCTACTGGGACCTCCCTGCCTACCCTTCAGCACGCTGGTTCCGCTGCCAGCTATAGCTCCACCAACACCACCAGGGCTAAGGCAGCAGGTCTTGGCACCACCTGTCCTGCATCGCCATTACTATTTCTATTTTTGAAAAAGGGGATAAAGAAAATATGAATGTATGCTTGATTGTTATGATTCTATAGATGTAAAATCCTTTGGAAGGATACACAAAAACCTGGCCACACTGGTTTCTGGGGGAAAGGAATTAAGTACAGGGAAGTAAAGGTGTCATGCTTGTGCACGCTTTGTATCTTCTGAATTTGAACTACATAAATATAGGTCCTATTTCGAATAATAGTAGTGATACTAATTTAAAAGATCACAGTTAGTCCTCAAGTTGGGGAGACAAAATATACATATATTCCTTAGCCATAAGATGGAAAAATGGTAAGTGTCCTAAGAGAGGTGGAGACAGGATTGTGTTCTGGGCTTGGCTAGAAACTCAGGGCTGGTGGAAACTTAGGCAGGCAGAAGTGTGAGCTAGTACTATGTTTAAATATATTTCAAGGGAACTGAAATGAGTGGTTCCAATTTCCAAGTTATGCCATGTTCTGTAGCGCTTTAGCCTCCAACAAGTTTTTTGGTTAAAAGAAGGAGCCAGAAAATTAAAAACATTCCATAAGGGCGCTGATAGCATCTGGTAAAAAAGCTCACGGTACAATGTCACTAGTTAGAGGTTTTTAAGCGCTCATCACCCCCCTTGGTGACCTGTGCCAATGTTCAAGTAGCTGTGCTTAACATCATCAATGTGCCAGTGGGAGACAGAAAATGTATGTTATTTTTAGCAAATTCCAGTACAACTGGTGGATGCTCTTTGGACTCTGCTGGCAGATTTGCTTCTTAGCTCCTGGGAAGCTAAATTTATTTAAATTGCCATCCTTGTCTGTCACCTCAAGTGGTGAAATGGACTTTTTAAATTTCTCAAACTGTGATGCAGTGGGTGAATAATATCCCAAGGTGGCTTCCAGCTAAGGCTGGATTGAAATTTGAGTTTTTTGTTTTTTGGTTTTTTTTAAGCTAAATAAAGACACAAAGTTTCAGCTCAGGAATTAACTGGTAAAGCTTAGAACCCTTCCTCCTTTATTTCCTAAAATAGAAGAAAGGTCTCAGATAACTTACTAAGTGATTAGCCTCACCCATTCAACTAGAGAAATGTCTTAAAGGAAGATTAACATACCATAACTATATTTCACTGTTTTATTGCGTGAGTCACTAAAAAGCCTCTAGTTTGTTTTTTTTTCTTTAACTGCATGCAGTTCCATTACAAAAAGCCTCTATTAAAATCTCTCTTGTTTGTTTAAATGTAATATTTCTCATATATTCCTGTTTTCTTGCTCCTCTACCCCAGGGGCAGTTGCTATTTTGAATCCTGTGCTTACCATTTCCAGTTTGTGGCTTGTCTTTTCTTTTTATGAACAGAAGTTCTTGACTTTAATGTAGTCACATGTATTCATAGTTTACTTTATAGTGAACTCTTCCTGTATTGTGCATTAAAAAAATTCCTACAACCTGGAAGTCAGAAAGACATTATTTCATATTTTCTTCTAAAATTTTTAAATGTTTCCTTTTTACATTTAAATCCTTAACCCAATGTGGAATTGCTTTTGCGTATGTGTGGACGGGGTGGGGAAGGGGTGCAATTTCAATTTCTTACATTCATGCATTTACTATTAATTGTTTCTGGACAATTTTCTGAACAGTCACATTGTTCTGAAATGCCACCTCTATTATATATCACAACTCCATAAGTGTGGGTCTTTTGATCTGTATCATTGGTTGATTTGTCAATGCTTACTTCAGTACCTCACAATCCTAATTATCATTATAAACTTTATAATAAACTGAAGATCTGACAGGGTTACTTCCCTTGCCCTCACCATAAAATTCTTTTATTGAATCATCTCAGCTTTTCTCTTTCTTTATTCTTTCTAGAATTGGCTTGTGAAGAACCACAAAAACAAGGTTGGCATTTTCATTGGAATTGCTTTGACTCTACAGATCAGCATAGGGACGCTTGAGATCTTTATAACAAACAGCGATCCTATCCATAAACATAAGTATCTCTACTTATTTAAGTCTTTATTAATGTTTTTCACTGTTTTTATAATTTTATTTTTAAAATTTTATAATTTTCTGTGTAGAGGGCCTCTATATTTTTGGGTAAAATTTATGCCTATGATACCGGTGTTTCAGGTTCTTTGTCTGGGGGATCAAGAATGAATCCATGGACCACAGGATCAGTGGTAAGACAGAAACAAAAATTACAACTTACAAAACAACCAAAGCTCCTGGCAGAGAGAACCCAGGAGGGGAACAAGCTCTCCTGCTCCCTCTTTGAGGTCTGTCCTCCGGCTCTCTGCTCAAGGGTTTATATAGTCACAGAGGGTTGTTTTGCTACAACTCAATGTTGACTTTTAGAGCGTGGATCTTCATCAGTTACAGCCAGTTGTTCAATCAGCAGAAAGGTGCTAGAACTCTCAGGCCCTGGAATCTCATGTGAGGAGACAGCAAGGCACCATCCATTAAATTGACCAGCCAGAAGTGAACAGGGGAGGAGACAGCAAGGTGCCGGTGTCTTCCCCCACAGGTATCCTGTCCTTCCAGCAAGCAGGTTCCTCTTGCCTGGCAGCAACAACACCGCCAGGGCCAAGGCCGCGGGTCCTGGCGCCACTTTGTCTTGCATCACCTGGATACCTTATCATTTTGTAAATTCTGTTCCAAAAAATTAATTTTCTAGACTGTATCCGATGTACAGAAATGCATTTGGCTTTTTATATTGATCTTATAGTCAGCTCTATCTCATTTTATAGATGTAATTTGTTTTTGTTTTTTTTTGTAGAGACAGAGTCTCACTTTATCGCCCTCGGTAGAGTGCCGTGGCGTCACACAGCTCACAGCAACCTCCAACTCCTGGGCTTAGGCGATTCTCTTGCCTCAGCCTCCTGCGTAGCTGGGACTACAAGTGCC
>CAUYRH010139445.1:0-14506 GCA_963574655.1 Perodicticus potto | reverse complement strand
CCTACACCCACCGCCATCATGTTATTAATAGTCAAAATTCTCCTCATATCAAAATTGAGTACATGGGATTCATGCTTCTCCATTCTTGTGATGCTTTACTAAGAATAATGTGTTCTACTTCCATCCAGGTTAATACAAAGGTTGCAAAGTCTCCATTTTTTTAAATGGCTGAATAGTATTCCATAGTGTACATATACCACAGCTTGTTAATCCATTCCTGGGTAATTAAACTTTTTGTTGAACCCTTACTACATGGAAGCCACCCTGCTAAATTTTATACGGACTGCAATAAATAATAAAGAAGATGTACACCCAAGTAACTCAATATAACTTCAGCCAGAAGATGTACTTAGGCTTAACAATGGGGCTGTGTTCTGAGAAATGCATCGTTAGACAATTCCATCATTGTACAAATGTCATAGAGTGTACTTACACAAATCTAGATTGTATATAGCCTACCACTCACCTAGGTTATGCGTGACCAAGGAACCTATTGATCCTGGGCTGTAAACCTGAATAGCACGTCACTGAATACTGCAGGCCACTGTAACACAATGGTACATATTCCTGTATCTGAACTTACCCAGACAGTATTATAATCTTAGAGGACCACCATCAGCCTATTGTCCACCAGATATGTCATTATGCGGCACGTGGCTGTACATAAACACCTATCTACAAAAGCAAAATTGTTTGGTATAGATAATTTTTACATAACTTCTATTACCTAATCAGTGTCTCATCAAGGGTGGGCACTCAATACATAATTGCTCAATGCGTGGATGAAGGAAGGAGGAATAATAGTGTGGGGAAAGTGGCTATAATTCTAGGTGGTATGGCCACAGGAAAGTCCCAGAAAGGATAACTGTGAGTTGGTTGCCAAGGGTGGTTAAACTTTAGAAGAATTGGGAGCAGATGAGAAACATTCCAGAGAAGGAATAAAACAAAACCTAAAGGGCTATTCTTGGCAAGTTAGATAAACACGTTCTCTGATGGCTAAAAATTAACTTTCCAAAAATAGATAAATGTGGTATAACCAGGCACACAGCATAAAACAGCATGAACATTGTACAATGTAAACATACCTGCACATTCCATAAAATTAACAGTACACCTTACTAAGAGATAGTTTCAGGGCAAGAGAAAAAAATATATTCTAAAAGATAGCATTGGAAATAAACTATTTTTTGAAGAAATGAAAAGCCCTACTTGGTTTTGAACTCAAAAATATTCCCTCATCATAATGCTATAGACTAGAACAGTCAGAGATGGAAAGTATACCATCTCCAGAAATTTCTAAGAGATATTAATGATGAAAATCACACAGTAACAAAACACGGACGGATGCCAGTTCTCTCCCTGTGTTTTAAAAGATACATAAGCTCAGTTCTGTGGGAGCAAAGGTATTGCAAACATACACAGATCACTCACTTTGCATACAATACATTTTCCACAAACAACCTTCTGAACCCTTTACACGACAAAAGAATTAGAGCCATTATTTAGACTTTAGTTCTTATAGTATAAAGATCCAGAATCCATGTAATTTTTATTGTAAGTTTCTTTCTCCCTTCAAGGCATTTGTGGTTTTTGAATGAAAAGGGGGCCTAATCATTATTTAATACAAATCCTGAAAATTCTTTGTCAATATATAATAACTTCAGCATAAAGGATAGGAGATGAGGGAAGTGTTTACCATGAGCAGTGATAGAGAACCCACAAGCTTTCCACATTTTGCGTGAAGTAGAAACAATATTAACTAAAGTGATTGCAAAGTTAAGGATATATATCATTTCACTATAGAAAAGGAGAGTTTGCCAGAATGATTGAGGGAGAGGCATGGCAAATCTGTCCCTAAAAGCAAAAATAATCCAAAAACAATCATTCCAATATTCTATAAATTGACCAAAGTTATACAACAAGTTGAGAAAAATTTATTTAAGAAAAGCCACTGAACTTCAGCAAGATCAGTAGGAGTCTGTGGCATTCTAGCCTGGGGTGGCTCCTATCCATGCCCAGCTCCACAGTAGAATAGTGCTGTCAGGGCAGAGTAGTAGGTCTTGAGAGATAGCTGCTAGAGGGGGCTGATTTTATCTGGAGCAGGGCGTGAAAAAACCTATGCCCAGGAGCACTGTCAAAAACAATAAAGATCTCAGTGGCAAAGGATCAGACAAGTCCAGCATGGCAGCTTGCCTGAGGCTGCAACACTGGTTGGGGTGAGCAACATACCAGCAGATCAGCCAGAAATTTTAAGTGTGATCTGGAGACTGAGACAGTCATGGTAAGCTCTGACACGCTCTCACATGCCCCTGAGGGTCTAGAAGACGGCCTGTGATTGTGCACATGCTCAGGAGAGAACAGAAATAGCCTTAGCCAGACGTGTGGCTAGCTGAATATGAGGCTTTGTGACAGGTATTAAAAAGCAGGGGGTAAATTTGGAAATGGCCTATATACTGCATGGGATCTTTACCTAAACACAAATTTAGCAGTAAAGGGGAGAGAAGCTTTATTAGATTAACCTATTTATGCCAGAGGTTGACATTTTTTAACTTTTTTGACTTTTTGACAAGTTCCCAGCATGCCGGTACTTGCAGTAGTGACTAACTTAGTGCACCACATGGTAACATGTACCCTCTGGAGGCAGACTTGTGTGAAAAATCACACCTTGGCTATGACTTTGAGCAGTAGCATAAAAATAATTTCTAGCCACTACCATTCCAATGATGGAACAAGAGGCATAAATTAGTTAAGGTGTTTAAACATAATTTCTAACCAATTACTAGCTGACCATTAAGCTATGCCATTATGGCAACAACAAAAGCAACGATAACAATAATAATGAAAACTGGGCAGAAATATCAGCAGCTGCATATTGTGAGGAAGCCAGATTCCACAGAATTAGTCCAGGCAAGTCACCAAACAAATAAGCAAAATAGGAACAACAACCTGCAGTTGCGAAGGATCAGTTTTCAAAATTGCTATAGTACATTATCTAAAATATTCAGAAAAATATGAGACATGCAAAGGAACAGTTAAGTCTGCCCCATCCACATTAGGGGGAAGGGGAGAAGCGGTCGGTCAATGGAGACTATCCCTGAAGAGGCCCAGATGTTGAATTTAGTAGACGAAGACCAAATATTTTTAAAGAACTAACGGAAATGATATCTAATGAATTAAATGAAAGGATTACAGCAATAGGGGACACTGATGAAGAGATAGAAATTTATTAAAAAGAACCAAATAGAAATTCTAGAGTTGAAAAGCATAATAACTAAAATGTAAAATTTATTAGAGGGGTGAAATAGCAGATCTGAGATGGTAGAAGAAGAGTCTATAAACTTGAAGTAGATCAAATGAGATTATTCAAAGAACAGAAGAAAAAAGAATAAGAAAAAATGAACAGAGCTTCAGACATTTGTGTATAAAGATGGGGTGGGGCTGGCAGTGCCTGTGGCTCAAAGGACTAGGGCGCCAGCCCCATATGCCAGAGGTGGCGGGTTCAAACCTAGCCCCAGCCAAAAATTGCAAAAAAAAAAACAAAAAAAAGGTGGGGTGGGGGTGTGCTAGAATGAAAAGACACAATGGAAGGTGCAGAGAAAATATTTGAGGAAATAATGACTGAAACTTACCAATTTGGTAAAAAAAACTTAATCCACATAGTCAGGCAGCTTAACAAATTCCAAAACTACCAACACATTATAGTTAAGTACTGGTCAAATTGTTGAAAGCCAAAGACTGGCTTTGCTATCGCCATTTTGAAATACTAAATTTCGGAACAAGGAACCTCACATTTTCATTTTGCACGGGGTTCTGCTAACTACAAAGAGAACATTATGAAAGCAGCAGGAGAAAAATGACACATCATATACAAGGGAACCTACAATAACAACTGGCTTTTCACCAGAGTGAAGGCCAGAAGGCGGTGGCATAACTAAAGAGAAAACCCAGACCTGTTACCCCAGAATTTTATATTCAGCAAAACTATCCTTTGGAAATAAAGGCAAAAATAAAGATAGCCCCCCAAAGACAAGGACTGGAAAAATTGTTACTAGCCAATTTGCCTTATAAGAAATACTACTGGAGTCTTTGAGGATGAAAGGAACTGACAGCAGATGGAGACTCAAGTCCACATGAAGAAACAGAGCACCTCCAAAAGTAGTCTACGTAAGTGTAAAATATCTGTAACTATTCAAGAAAGTATAAATAGTTTTTCTGACTTCTTAAGTAACTGAAAACACAATTATGTCTACATTAAACAATAATTATAGACTGTGTGGGTGGCGCCTGTGGCTCAAAGGAGTAGGGTGCTGGCCCCATGTGCTGGAGGCGGTGGGTTCAAACCCAGCCCCAGCCAAAAACTGCAAAAAAAAAAAAAGAAGAAGAAGAAGAAAGAAAAAAAAATTATAGACTATGTTTGACTTATAAAAGACAAGGATGTGATAATACATAATAGTACAAAGGAGAAGGGGGGGAATGAAGCTAGTGTAGCAAGGAAATGCTCCAAACAGTAACTCAATCCACCCAGAGAAATGAAAAGCACCCCAAATGGCAAACAATAGAGATTTCAATATTTTATCCTAAGTATTTGATAAGAACCACTGGACAGAAAATCAGCAAGGGTCGAGAAGCCTAGAGCAACACTATCAGCCAACTTTACCTAACTGACACCTACAGAACACTCCACCCAGCAATACTCAAATTCTTGTCAAGCACATGTGGAACATTCTACAGTATAGGCCATATGCTAAGAAATAAAGGAAAGTCTCAATGAAATTCAAACAAACAAACAAACAAAAAGGATTAAAATAGCAGAGAGAGGGAAGGAGCGAGGGGGGTGGGGTCTTGGTGTGTGCCACACTTTTGGAGGGCAAAACACGATTGTAAGAGGGACTTTACCTAAAAATTGCAATCAGTGTAACCTGGTTTTTTGTACCCTCAATGAATCCCCAACAATTAAAAAAAAAAAAAAGGATTACAATACCACAAAGTTTGCTTTCTGACCACAATGAAATTAAATTAAAAATCAACATCGGGAGGGAATTTGGGGAATCCACAAGTATTTAGAAATTTAGCCACACAGTTCTAAATATCCCATGGGCCAAAGCAGAAAAAACAGGGAAATTAGAAAATATTTTGAACAGAATGGAGAAAAAAGTATCAAAATGTATGGGATGCCAATCAAACAACACATATGTAGTGTAGGAAAATTCATAGCTTTGATCACACTTTCAATAGAAAAGAAGAATAATCTCAAATCAATAACCTTAATTTCCATTTTAAAAAATGAGGAGGAAAGGGGACTAAATCCAAAGCAATCAGAAAGAAGGAAATAAAGACCAGAGAGGAAATCATTGAAATAGGAAACAGAAAAGCAATAGAGAAAAACAAACTAAACGTGGATTCTTTGAAAAGATGGAAATGTTGGTGAAACTTTAGCTAGACAAATGAAGAAAAAAAAAATTGATAAGACACAAATCACCAAAAACAAGAATGAAAGAGGGAACATCATTATTGACCTTAGAGAATTGAAAAGGGTTTTATAGGAATACCATGAAGAATTTATGCTAACAAACATACAACTTAGATGAAATGGACAAATTGCTAAAAATATAAAAATTGCTGATACTGACTCAACAAGAAATAGAATGTCTAAATAGACTTCTAACAAGTAAAGAAATTGAATTCATAATTTCAAATTTTTCCACAAACTCAAAAAATCCCAGGCCCAGTTATTTTCACTGGAGGATTACATAAATCATTTAAAGAAAAAAATAACACCATACCTCATGAACTTTCAGAGAATACAGGTGGAAGGAATATTTCCCAACTTATTTGATAAGATCCATATTAATCTGATACCAAAGTCAAAGACATGAAAAGAAAACTGTGGACCAATGCTCCTCATGAAAACACGTGCAAAAATCCTCAGGAAAATATTAGCAAACTAAATCCAGCAACCTATAAAAAAAATTCAATGTTATTATCTAGTGGGATTTATTCCAAGAATGCTAGGTTGTTTTAACATCTGATATTTAATGCAATACACCATATGCTAGAATAAAGTACAAAAACCATATAATCATCTCAACAAACTAAGCAAAAGCATTGGACAAAATCCAACATCATTCATCATAAAAATTAAAGAAAAAAACAATTCTTAGCAAACCAGGACTAGAAAGGAAGTTCTTGTCTAAAAAGGGGCATGTACAGCTAACATCACTCAATGGTGAAAAATTGAATTTCCCCCCTAAGCTTGGGAATAAAGCAAGGATATCAGCTCTCACCACTTGTATTTGACATAATACTAGAAATACCAGCCAGTGCAATTAGGGAAGAAAAAAGAAGGCCTAATGATCAAAAAGAAAAAGGTAAAACTGTTTTTATTTACAGACTCATGATCCTGTATTTAAAGAAGGCACACACACAACACACATAACTACTAGAACTAATAAATGGGTCAGCAAAGTTGCAGGATACAAATTCAAATACACACAAATCAATTATACTAGCAATGAACAATCCAAAAAAAGTTAAGAAATATATAATGTAAAAAATTTAGCATGTAAAAATCAGATTTTTACAGATGACATATTACACCAGTGGTTCTCAACCTGTGGGTCGTGACCCACAGGAACTGTATTAAAGGGCCAGGGCATTAGGAAGGTTGAGAACCACTGTATTAAACTATATTCAGAAAAATATTGGAAATTAATTTTATGGTAGCTACCTAAAGGCAATGAAATTATGGCTAATTTAACTATTTTTCTTTATTAACCAAAATTTTAACAGTGAACATGTGTGTCTTTTATAGCCAGAAAACAAATGGTAAATGTTATTTATTTATTTATTTATTTATTTATTTTTTTGTGGTTTTTGGCCAGGGCTGGGTTTGAACCCACCACCTTTGGCATATGGGGCTGGTGCCCTACTCTTTTGAGCCACAGGCGCCGCCCCAGTAAATGTTATTTTAAACTCTTTAATTGAAAGCCTTTCACATTATCTAGGCGGTGTAGTGGTTGAAACACCTTAGCTTTGGGATGGCCAAACAGGGTTTGAATAATCTCGGTCAATTTCTGGCGTGAGACCTTGGGAAAATAATGTAACCTCTCAGCCTCAGTTTCCTTACATGTAAAATGGAATATATCTGACGAATGTTATGCAGATTAATGGGGTTAATGTTATGAAGATTAATGGCATCGTACTAACCACTTCGTGCACATTTACCATTGCTGCTGCTCTGTGTAAGGATTCTCCTGCTTTGCTGTAGGGAAATGATTCTTTTCTCTGGGCTGCCAGTTCCTTGCTGTAACATCTACAGGTCAACGGCATAGGGAACACTGTGGCCAGTAAGATCAGGTGGAGATGGAGATCATTGCTGTAACTCTGCATTATTAGAGCAGCTCTACAGTTAAGTCATTCATTTGCTACATGACATTAGCCCTTAGGGTCACTGCTTCAGTTCACAGACAGGATATGTTAGGGAGGTGAGTGGTGGCAAAGCCATTACCAGCACTGTCGCAAACTGGGAACAGAAGCTAAGATGGTCCGGCAGTATGGTTTCCATCTTTGCTGTTTGACATCAAATGCTGGTGAGGCCTTGCAGCTAGAAGGTTAGGTGTGGATGCACAGAGGGTGCAAAGGGAGAGATTTTAAGTCTGAATTAAGCACCATGTGGTCATCTCCATGGGTTTGCCTGCCTGCATCTCCAACTGAAGCCCCAAACTCCTCATGGGCCAGAAGTCAGGAAATGACAATGTAGTCAAATTTCTTCTATCACTTCTAACTCTTCTAGCATCATCACCCAAAGCCTTCTGATAGAACTAAAATTATTCAGCAGGTCATCCAAATCTCATAACCAACCATGACGTCTATTGCAAATCTTATGAAGCACAATTAAATTTGAAAAACCAAACTTATATGTAGAACAATTAAATTTGAAAAACCAAACTTATATGTAGATAGAGTCTGAATGTATGGACTTAGCTAACATTTCTGTAAAATAAAACTGTTCTCTTGCCTTTTACAATGGCAAGTTGGTTGAGACTTATGATGAAAATCCATTAAAAGTTGTTAATGTTGAATGGAACATTTTAAAACCAAATATTGCATGCAAGAAAAATAAACTATTACTTGAGGTTTAATAGCAAAATAAATGTTTTTGACTATTTCAAGTATAGCCAGACTATAAAACTAGTGATCTGATGTATAGATAAGCTCTGCGATAAATGTGCTTAGAGTACATAGTTTTATTTAGAGCCTATTTGCTTAGCTTATATCCACAAAGGTCCATCACAAATTGTTGAAAATGAAAAGGAATACAAACAAGGCTTGGTTCCCGTAGCACAGTGGTTACTGTGCCAGGCACGGCACCAAGGCTGGCGGGTTCGAGCCCAGCTCAGGCCTGCTGAACAACGACAACTGCAACAAAAAAATAGCTGGGCATTGTGGCGGGCACCTGTAGTTCCAGCTGCTTGGGAGGCTGAGGCAAGAGAATCGCTTAAACCCAAGAGTTTGAGGTTGCTGTGAGTTGTGAAGTCACTGCACTCTACCCAGGGTGACATAGTAAGATTCTGTCTCCAAAAAAAAAAAAAAAGAAAAGAAAATAAAAAGAATACAAACATAATTGACCATCATAAAAAACTGGCTGTTTTTTTAATTGGATAGTTTTTAAATGAACTAAAGAAATTCACCATTAACAAATTGTTTCGAAAGTATATATTTTTTAAAAGTAATCTATTGGCCGGGCATGGTGGCTCACACTGTAATCCTAGTACTCTAGGAAGCTGAGGTGGGTGGACTGTTTTGAGCTCAGAAGTTCAAGACCAGCCTGAGCAAGAGTGAGACTCCCATTTCTACTAAAATATGTAGAAAAACTGAGGCAAGAAGATCACTTGAGCCCAAGAGTTTGAGGTTGCTGTGAGCTGTGACAACGCCCTCTACCCAGGGCAAAAGAGTGAGACTTGTCTCAAAAAAAAAAAAAAAATGATCTATTGTTTGTGAGGTTTAAGTAACAGTCTTCAGTATGTATTTCCCTCTTTAATAAAGGTTTGTAAATAGCCCTTTAAGGCTGATAATTAATATTTAAAATTGTAGAGCTCATTTAAAAAAATTACTCCTACAAGCTTTTTTTTCTTTAATAAGGAAGAACAGTATCCTTAAAATGGCATTGTTTAGGATCTAAATAATTATTTAAGTTTACATGATGTATAAATTGAAATAATGTCAAAGGCCAAGAACAGCAGTCATCATGCATAGGTGATCTGGTTTATCTCAAATTGATAAGATTCAGGGGGAGTGACCCATCTGCCCAAACTTATAAGGGACTGATAAACCAAAATGTCAATGTACTTACAATTTATAACATTGAATATCCTTTTCTTGGGAATGGGGCTGATACCTATTCCCCTGAGTATTTGGTTTTCCAGCACTAAGTCACAGGGAAAATGAATTGCTAATCAACACTTTATTTGCTTCTGAATCATAATCACAGTGTGAAAATTTGATGGTCTCAGATTTTTCCTGGGGGTGAGGAAAAACCCCAAAAAACTGACTTTTCTCCAGGACAGAGTAGGTCTTTCTAGTGATGGAAAAGCCATGTCCTCCAGATACATTGAAAAGTGCACATCAGCCTTAACAAATGCATATACTGTACCATCCACTTTTCCTATTTTAGATCCCAAGCATTAGTTAATTAAGAGAATTTAATTATTATGTACTCCACCATGATTTCACACAGTTCAGTTCCAGTGTGATTGTTTTGCAAAGTTCTTTGGGAACATTTCTGTGTGAGGGTGACCTTGCTTGGACTTGGCTATGTCTCAGGTTTCCTTTATAACACATTGACAAAACTGACTCTTGGGACACCTTCAGACCCTGCAAGTCATTAAAAGTTGATTCTAACCAGGTTTGTTCTCTAAGTTTTTGAAATGTCAGTGTATTGAAACCAGTTCTTCTTTAAGCTTTTTAAGCTCCCTTTATCAATCTTATTATTCTATGTTAGGTGTAGTTTTAGGGGACTTTGATTAAATGTTTTGTCCCATTTATAAAGCCAGCTAATTAAGCCATTTCAAATGTGTTAAATTGCATTCACATATTTAATATACTATTTTTTATCCATCCTGTGGTTATTCATGATCTTCATTTTTTCTGCTTTACTTTGAAAAAAATGACACTACTGAAAGGTGATGTACAATGGTCACTCATATACCCTTCACTAGATTTACCTATTATTAATATTTTGCCACATTTCTTGAATTCCTGACCATATAAATGTTTTCTGAGCCATTTGGAAATAAGTTGAACGTACTGTGACATTTCATCCTTCAGCCCTGCAGCATGTACCTCTTGAAAACAAGGACATTTTCCTATGCAATCACAATGTCAGTTTCTCATCTAACAAAGTTAGCATAATAGGTCCGTATTCAAATTTATTGACCTGGTCCTTCTCAAAATGTCGTAGAGGTCCTTCGCATATCTAGGGTCTAATCATAGATTATGAATTGCATTTGGTTGTCATGCCTCTGTAGTCTTCTTTGATCCAACAGTTCTCTGCTTATGTTTGCTTTCTTGGCATTGACATTTTGAAGATTCGGGACAGTTTTCTCATATGATGTCCTACAACCCAGATTTGTCGTATCTTCCCATGATTAGATTCAGTTTAAACATTTTGGTAGGCAAACTATAACTATTATATACTTCCAAAGGCATCTGTGACACAAGGAAGACTATATTAGGGAGGCCCATTATTGGTGATACTGTGATGATATCCATCAGATTTGTTCATGTAAAAGTACCTTGTCTCCTTATTAACTGAGGTAATACTTTGCGAACATGTGAATTTTTCATTTCTCAACAGTTGTGCATGAATTATTACATCTAATGCTTGGAAAATGATACTTTTCTCATTCTCTCTACATTTCTTAGCTGACATTCTTCTGTAAAGAATTTTTTTCTGTGTCCCCCACATCTCTTTTTCTTTGAGAATCCCTATGGACTTGGAGTCTTTTTCTATTCAAAGATACTATGTTATTCTTTTTGATACTCAAATTTTGCCAGATTGGGAAACACTGGACTGTGGGGGCCCCTCCAGATTGATTTATACGTCCTTGGACATGTCCCAGTCATTCTCAACTAATTGCAAAAGTATCAGATTTCCTAATTGGTTTTCTGATCAATATCTTTATTCATGGCTCTGGCAAAGGTATTCTCCAAGCCAGACAGGGTCTTTGGAAGAAGGCTAGAAACCTGAACAAAATCAGGCTTCTTTTAGACAAAGATGATAGGTTGAAGCCGGGTTAACAATCAATAGCTCAGCAATTTGATACGACTACATATTTCAAAAAACATGAATCAGCAAACTCCATTTCAGAGGACACTGCTGGAGCAGTAGTTATTTTTTTATTTAGCAAGCCAACCTTCAGGAACTTTAGTTCCATCTCTGCCCCGGACTCTAGAAGTCAGTGTTGTATTTTGGGGTGATAATACTTGGCTTTTTGAATGGTTAAACAATAGATCTATCTGTAAAGGTCTCACAAAACCAGGGGCCTTAGTTAAGGGACTCTACTTTGGCAAGTGCCTAAAATCAGCCAATTCATTTTTTTTGTTTTAAAGATGAGTTCTCCTTATGTTGTCCAGGGTGGAGTGCAGTGGCTATTCACCAGTGAAACTATAGTATACTCCTAGGCTCAAGCAATCCTCCCACTTCTCTCTCTCCAGCAGCTGTGACTATAGGGTCACGCCACTGTGCCCAGCTAGGTTATTAATTTTTAAAATCAGCCAGTAGCCTGAGGATTTTCCAAACCAAACCACTTTAGAATCAAGTTTATTTTTGGACAGTCTCCAAAGATCAGTGGATTTCATGGCTTTTGCAAAAAAATTTAATGTATGAATGTGAGAATTTGACAGGTTGGTCAGTGTAAGTCCCCAGTAATCTTCCTGACAAATGGAACCAAAATTCCATGAGACTCTGAATTCAATCCCATGCTAGTCTCCCAGAAAAAGATGGCATATGTCACAGTGCTGGGCACAGATCCCCAGGTCACCAATGGGAATACTGTCACAGCTACAATACAGATAATTTCTATCTCAAATCTTATAGTGTATTTTTGTAAACCTTACAAAAACTTTACTTTTTAATTTTCATATACAATTAATTTTTCCCTTAAATTGTTTATCACTGAATAATTTGCCTGTGTTTTTAAGACTTCTAGGTCAGTTTATTAAGTGTAATCTTTAAAGTCAGTTTCATATTTAATATCTCTTCTAAGATAAAGGCTGTGTGTGATCTAACTAAACCAAAATTTAGTTTTGTGGTACTTCATACCCATGACAACTTAAATGATCAAAACTAGAGATAAAAGTACAATAATATTAGACATATGTGGGTCACAGCCCCAGCATCTATTTCCTTTCTCTGTTCCAAGAGCCTATTTCTTTTGGGAGGATCCATATGGTTTTGAAGACGCTGAGTCACTTCTCTGGCCCCAGTAATTGATTAGGATAACAGGAGTGACTCCCAAGACTAGTCTGATAATGGTGGGACAATGTTTTCTCTACTTTACTAAACATAAACAAGGCTTCATGTGATATAAGAGCTTTTTCCATTACTTTTATCTCCTAGAACATTATTCATTCACTTGTTTACGCAACAAACATTTATGAACATGTTGTGTGCCAAATGGGAAAATTCAAAATTGAGTAAGACATGGTCACTAACATTAAGATATTTATATTCTTAGGCAGGGCGAGGTGGCTTATATCTGTAATCCTAGCTCTCAGCGAGGCCAAGGTGGGTGGATTGCCTGATCTCTGGAGTTTGAGACCAGCCTGAGCAAGAGTGAGACCCCTTTTCTAAAACTAGCCGGGGGTTGTGGTGGGTACCTATAGTCCCAGCTATGTGGGAGGCTGAGGCAAGTAGATTGCTTGAGCCAAAGAGTTTGAGGTTGCTTGGAGCTATGACACCACAGCACTCTAACAAGGGCAACAAAGTAAGACTCTGTCTCAAAAAAAAAAAAAAAAAAAGAGGATATATTTATATTTTCTCTAACATCGTATATATTAGATACAAAGCCTCACTCTCTTGCCCCAGCTGGAGAGCAGTGGCACAACCATAGTTCATCCTCCTGAACTGAAGGCATCTTCCTCCCTCAGCTCAGCTACTTTTTTCATTTTTTTGGACAGATGAGGTCTCACTATGTTGTCCAGGCTGATCTGAAACTCCTGGCCTCAAGTAGTCCTCCTACCTTGGCCTCTCAAAGTGCTGAGATTAGGGGCATGAACCACCATGCCTGGTAAAAAATACTACATACTCAAGAAATGGAGATCAAGTAGGTCAATATTCACAAAGACCAAGACAACAAATTCTTGGAATGGATCCGATTGGTTGCTTCAGGATATCATCTGAGATAGAAGTGGATGTATCTGGGCATCTTATTTATGGAGCCAATCTCTTTATCAGTTGGCGCTCAACCATGAATGCAGTAACCCAGTTGCAACATGGAGGGATACAAAGTCTCCTCAATCACTAGCGTCTTACTCCAAAGTACAGTAACTTGAAACCAGTTTTCTGGTTACCTATAAATATTTGAACAATAATACCAAGTATATTATGGTAGAGCATGGTACATGAATAATATCCATAGTTGAACAAAGACTATAGGTATTCAAACAAGGTGTTCGTTTGGTGCAAACAACACCTATACGAGTAGCTCATTTTGCAAACAAAAACTTGATGACACTTATTACTATTATGTTACCTGACTTGAATCAGTAAGCATCATATCCATCATTCTCAATATTTTCCAGTTGTGTCTGAAATAATTTGTACAAGTAGTGGAAACCGAAACCTACTTGGGTAAATTATTTTGACTAGTAAGAAACCTGAGAATGTCCAGTAGTGCGTCAGGTATCTTAACAGTTGTTGCGATGCTGCATGCCTCTTATTGCCATTTGTTTCTGAGAGCTCTGCAAAGAGTTAAGGGGGCAAATAAAACAGCATATTGAATGTGCATTAATTATCATCTAGGGATGGCCAGGCATCCTGGCTCATGTGTGTAATCCCAGGACTTTGGGAAGCCAAAGTGAGATTTCTGGAGGTCAGGAGTTAAAGACCAGCAAAAGAGAGACGCTGTCTCTACAAAAATATAAAAATTAGCTGGGCAAGGTGGTGGGCACCTGTAAGTTGAAGCTACTCAGGAGGCTGAGGCAGGAAGAATGAGCCCAGGAGTTTGAGATTGCAGTGAACAATGATTATACCACCTGCACTCTAGCCCAGGTGACAACAGTGATTTTTGTATAAAAAAACAAACAGGCTCAGTGCCTGTGGCTCAAGCAGCTAAGGCGCTAGCCACGTACACCTGAGCTGGCAGGTTCGAATCCAGCCCGGGCCCGCCAAACAATAATGACAGCTGCAACCAAAAATGGCTGGGCGTTGTGGCGGGTACCTGTAGTCCCAGCTACTTGGGAGGCGGAGGCAGGAGACTCGCTTGAGCCCAGGAATTGGAGGTTG
>CAUYRH010139444.1:0-20357 GCA_963574655.1 Perodicticus potto | reverse complement strand
AGAGAAGAGTAGAGAGGAGAGGAGAGGAGAGGAGAGGAGAGGAGAGGAGAGGAGAGGAGAGGAGAAGAGAAGAGAAGAGAAGAGAAGAGAAGAGAAGAGAAGAGAAGAGAAGAGAAGAGAAGAGAAGAGAAGAGAAGAGAAAACAAAAGAAAGCAAAACGTTGATAATTATTGCTGGATGATAGATATATGGGGAAGGGTATGTATACTATACTATGTATTGATATTTCTAATATTGTATATGTCCTTCTCTGGGAAACAATGTTCCAGAAAGAATTAGAAACTAATGCAGAGCTCCAAGATGGGAGAGTGTCTGGCATGTTCAACGAACAAGAAAAAGTCCAGAGGTTGGAAAGGTATGATCAATTAGGAAAATATTAGGAGATAATGTCAGAAAACTAACAGGAGAATGAGTAGGAAGAGAGGAAATACATTGGAGGGCCATATCGAATACAGAATTTCTATTTAAAATATTTAAAGAGTACTCACAAGTTAATTAGACAAGTGCAGGCAATCCAATTGAAAAAATGGGGGAAAAGACTTGAACAGGCATAGCACAGAAAAGAAAACATCCAATAAGCATATGAAAAGGTGCTTTACTTCATCAGGCATCTGGGAAATGCAAATTAAAACCACAGTGTTCCATCACTATACACCTACAGAAGGGTTAAAATTAAAAGGCAGGCAACACTAGGTTTTCATATTGGGGTGTGTATGTAAATTGGCACAAACTGCAGTATCTTCTAAAACCAAAGTGCATACCTTCTAAGCCAGCAATTTTATTTCTAGGTATAAATTGCTAACAGAAAACCATGTAAATGCTTGCCCGAGGACCTGAACAAGAATGTTTATAGCAACACTATTCTTAACATCCAAACTCTGAGAACTGCCCAAATGCCAAAAACAGCAAAATGGATAAACAAATCAGGTTATTGTCGCACAATGGGCATTCAGAAAAAAATATAGATAAATCTTACAAAAATATACAGTGAAGATGTCAGATACAAAGCATTCAATACAATATGATTCCACTTATGTAAAGTTCAAAACCAAGCAAAATTAATCTATGTTGTCAGGATACAAAATGGGGGGTATCACTGCAAAAAAAGTGGCTAGAAACTGGGGAGCTGTAGTGTCCTGTTTCTTGATCTGGATGCTAAACAAATGAGTCCAATTTACTATGTCACCAAGCACACAATATCTATTGTCACCAAGCCGTGTGCTGACAGTTTGTGCACTCTTCTGTATCTATATTACACTTCAACAAAGCATTCTTAAAAATCACATGGGAGGATCTTCAATTCCTCCCCTGAGGTGCCATAGACATGACCAGTATCTGAAGCCCTTATCCCGTGCTGAATAAGATAGACACCAAGCACAGTGATTATTGGCTTAAAACAGTAGAAGAATATGTGCTTTCTCAACTTATGGCTGTAAATTCTACCCACAATTAAAGACCCTGACATAGCAAATGGTCTGGCTTGTAGAAGGAGAACATCTACTCCAAAGAAACTGAGAAAAATTGATAATAAGAAATAAAATATGACATTGTCCCTCAGGCATTATGCAAATAATGTACCTTGTTGTGTCTTATGCAAGAAAACATTTTTGTACGGTACCAATTAAGTTGTAGCATCATTTTGAGTGCGGTTATTCAGAGTTTAAAGAAAAACAAATTGAATAACTTAAGTGTTGACTTTATGAGCTCCTTAAAAGCCAAAAATTGTTACACCTTTACAAACTATAAGTGAAAAGGTCACTGAAGTATCCAATAGGTTTTAATTTCTGATAAGATACTTGTTACTATGACCCACATAAACAAAAAGCTCTTTGGGGTCCTTGACAATTACTTTCAGAATAAAGTGTTCTTGAGACCAAAAAAAAGTGGGGAAATGACCATGGTATTATCCACAGCTGGGACAGATCTCCTCCTCTGAACTCATCCAGAGCCATTGCTTTGGAATTCCAAGAGCCTGGGTAAGTCCTGGGCTGGGCCAACTGGTCCTTCCAGTTCAGGAAGCAGTTCGTTGACCTGGAGGACTTTGACCAAAGTAAGTGTGTTTCTGCCTTGACATTATGGGTTTTCCCATCTATTTTCCTTGTTATTAGATATTTTTTAAATCCCTTTTACTCAGTTTCTACTTTTTATTATAAATTCGATGTGTGGGTATTTGGTTTTGTTAGTGTATGTTTTTGTCTAGCATTGTGTTTTAATTCCATTATAAAGATCGTGTGAACTTTGGGGGTGATTATGTTTTTGAGGTGATTAGGACCAAGCTTCTCACCAGCTTTTCCTGAATTGAAGCCAACCTTGGGACACCTGAACTCCAAGCCCAGCAGTGAGTCCAACAGGCTGCAGGGCCTCTCAGCAACTCTGCCGAGGAGAAACCCAAAACAGCAACTAGGATCCTCGAGACCACCGTCAAGGGTAACGTGGCCAAGGTGAAGTTGGTCCAGCACATCCCGACTGGGAAAGCAGCAGCAGTTAACGGGGCTCAGCTAAACTCCTCTAGCCTCCAGACACCATCCTGCAAGGTAGGAATCACAAAGGCCCAGACCATTCTGCCACAGTGAGATATTTGCTGTGATCAGCACTGAGGAAGGTCTGCCTTGTCATGAAGCATGGTGCTGGAGGAGAGGTATTTGAGAGAGGTATTTCCCACCAGCTCATGGCGGTAGGAAAGAAAAAGAGGCACAGATTCCACCAATAGTGTCTACTGTGCAAGCTGTCACCAGAAGTATATTGTCCACAGAGACATAATGGCAGAAAAACTGCTCTTGTATGTTAACATAAACATCAAGATTGCAAACTCTGGTTTCAGCAACAAAATCAGCTATTACAAGCTGGCTACTTGTGTGGCAGTCCCCTCTGACAGTGGATCCCTGCCTTTGATGGACAGAACTTCAAGGAGCTGCCAGAGGGGTACTGAGTAGAATATAGTATATCCCTTTCTTCAGGTCCATGAAATATAGAAACCTACTCAAGAAATTTCCCATTCCCAATCCTAGGGAGAGGTGTACATTAGAGCCATGGGAAAGGATCCATGGATGGATGTGAGTCATGACCATGAGGGACGTGAGCACTACGTGGAGATGCTCTAACTACGAGGACCTCCGGCAGACTTAGTTCCTGGCATCTGTGGGTTACAGACAGGAAGAGATCCAAGATGCGCTCATGATCCAGGAAGAAGTGGTCATCCACCTGCTCCTGATGTCTGAGGGACCCAAGGTGGAGGCTCCCCCCCAGCCCCAAACCCCCTACTTCAGCTGATCTTACCAACTGTGGCACCTTCCCATCCCAAGCCACAGTACAGGGTCTCTGCCAACCCTGGGCAGCAGAGTCACCCCAGCCCGCCGCTCCCGCCCTCTGATGCTACTCCGTGCAACACTGACCCCAAGGAGGATCGCGAGACTGGCGGAAGGCCAGCGGCACAGTTAGTGAGGCTGCCAGCCCCTACCCGGCCTGGGGAGGGAAGGGAGAAGGCTACCCGAGTTCCCTCCTGAACAGCGACCTCTCCACATGCACGAATCAGAGAAGGGGCTCCCTCACTTCAGGAGAGAGCCACCCTTGGCTTCCACCTAGAGGTGGTGACAGCTGAGCCACCCAGGGTCTGGGGCCTCTTAGGTTCTTGATTCCCACATTGTCCCCAGTCCCCCCCGGTGCAAACCTGCTCCAGGAATCCAAGTCTGGGCTGAACTCTACCTGGGAGGGGCCACGGTCCAGCACAGCCCCCAGCAAGTCCCTGAATTGAAGCTTTTGGAGGCCTCCCCTCCACCCACATCCCCAGCAGAGGGGGCAGGGCCCAGGATGGGACTAGTCTCTTCTCCCAATGCCCAAAGGAAACTCTGTCCACTCTGGGCAGCTAGGCAGGTGCCAGCCCCAGAAATTTTGAGCAGTGGTGTGACCTCAGCCTCTCCTCTGGCAAAGGGCGGGAAAGCAGGGGGCCTGAGCATCTTCAGAAAGTTCAGGTTCACAATTACAGGAAGAAACCTTCACTTCAGGTTTGCTAGAAGGAGCCTGACTAAACCTGAAGAGAAGACATGGAGAGGGCACTCCAACCTCACCGCGGCCAGCAGAGGCGGTGACCAAAGTGTGAGGGCCTTTCCGAGGCCAAGCTGCGCTCACTGTCCACACTGTCCACACTGTCCACACTGTCCACACTGTCCTCGAGACGGAGGCTGCATGGACACAGGCAGGGCACCAGCAGCCGAGGGCAAGCCTGGCACGACCAAGGGGACTCAGGACGGGCGGAAGGACACGAGGCTCACTCCAGGCCACCCCTCCATGGGGTCCATGAGGACGCAGAGCCGGTACCTTCAGCATTGCCTTGACCTCTGCTTCTGCCGTCACGGGGACAGGAGATGGTGCTGTAGAATAGACAAGTGTCCAAAAAGATCAAACAGGCTGCTTACTCAGAGCACCCAACACCCATTTCCAAACTGCAGTTTCCAAACAGCAAAATTGCCAAAATGTATGCAAAGCAAGAATCTATGGAATCCAGTGTCAATGCCCATGTGGCACACCTCATCTGTCTTAAATACCTCTAACTCTACCGCCCGTCCTTTCTCTTCCCCACTGCTTCCCCTTAGTTGGCATTAATCTAACACAAGCTAGTGCACAGCGGTGACAAGTCACGTGCCACCCTGCTGTCTCATCTGTCTTCCTGGCCTTCCCTTCCTGACAGTGCCACCCCTCCATGGGCTTGGGGACAAGTAAGGCAAACTGGCTCCCAGTCTGTAGACCTCAGAGCCTGCATGAAAGTGGCTGGTTTATGGATACATGGGAAGCCCCTGCCACCCTTGATTTATTTCTCTCCTGTGAGGCCACTATAAAGACTTAATCTGAGAGGATGGGGAGGTCTTGGAGGCTTTCACAGAGAATTGGCATAACTGTGGCCCTCCAGCAGGGCTCTCTCTGCCTCCCAGCCCCAGTATGATCTTACAAGATATCCTCTCGACCTCTTCTCCAAGACTCCCTCTTTCAGCTGAACCAAAAGATTCAAGTAACAGAAGCCAAAGGGAGAAATTTGAGATTTAAGTTAATAAATGCAGAATTAAAGGAGAGATGACACAGAGGAAGAGAAAGCCATCAGTTGATGGGTCATAGTTACAAGCAACAGAAACCAACTCAGGTTGATTTCCACAGGAAATGAATTTATGGCAATAATATTGAGTTAGGGTTAGGGTTAGGGGTTACCCTACCAGGGGTTTTACCCTACCAGGGTAACCCCTAACCCTAACCCTAAACTGTAAAATTGCCAAAATGTATAGAAAGCAAGAATCTATGGAATCCAGGATCAACGCCCATGTGGCACAACTCATCTGTCTTACATACCTCTAACTGTACCAGCAAACAAGAGACTCAACAGTTTGTATCACCAGCCCTTCTAGCACTGTACACTGATACTGCCCCTAGCCCTGCTGTCATGACTTTCCTAGGAACTCAATCTAAATGGAGGCTTCTAGTCCCTACCTTTTAAGTCACTACTTCCTGCTTCCAACTGTGAGTCTGATTAGTAGAATGCATCTCAATAGACCATGTATTAGCTGCAAGGGAGTCTAGGCAAACAAAAGTTTGGCATTTTCATCTCCCATTGGGTGAAACAATCTCCCCTTCCCACTATGGCAAATAAGGCTGTGGAAAATACCAAACCTACAAAAGATTTCAGATGCTAAGCTGAGCAAAAAATTCACAAGTGACCATAAGAAAAAGTAAATCAGATCGAGATGAGTGAATATCTTATAACTGTAACATTACTAGACAGATTTCCAAGAAAACTACCTTAAAAGATTAATATTTATTTGGGTACGGCTCAGCACCTATAGCACAGTGGTACCTTCTGTATCCTTTCACTGGGACTACAATTATAATCATCCCTTTCTTAATGTTTGGACCCTGCTTGTTCAACCCCCTTATTAAATTTTTGCCTTCCAGGCTCTAGCAGGCCCACCTAAAGATGATGGTAATGTGGGGATTCCAGCAAATATTGATGGAACCTTTTGACCAAGTGGCCAGAAATGTCCAATTCCAGAAACCCCTTTAGAATAGGGAAGCTGAGGAAGGTCCCTGATGGGTGGGCTAATGCCTCATTTTGACAGCAGGAAGTAGCTAAGAGCAGTCATCATCCATTTTCTCTTCAAAATTTCATGATCATATTCCTCAAGGGGGAATGAGAAGGAACACTAAAAAGAAGGCTTGAACAGGGGATGAGAGGAAAACCTGGCCTGCTGGACCATGAAGTCTGGAGAGCCCATAAGAATGTGGATATGAAGTTACCTGGGTAATCAATGACCAAAAGAAAAAGACAATCAATGACCAATAGAAAAAGGCAATACTGCCTAGATCAGAAGAGAAGTCAATGAAAAACTTGCAGCTAATTTCAAACAGAGAACATTTATGCTGCTGGAGGTCTTTGCATCTCCTCTCTCTCACCCTTTCTCCTTCACGAGAGGGACCCACTTCTAGCTCTCTTTGGAAGCGCTCTAAGCTTTCTCTTTGCCATTCTTAAATAAAATCTGTTACCCTGAAAAAATAAGTAAATAAAAATCATTTATGTGATACAGATATAGATAGACAGATTCCCTGAAACATATCATTATATCATCTGACACCTACCTTCATTTAGTGGTTAACAAAAGCTGAAAAAGGTCCTTGGAATTTCCAGGTATTCAAACAAATAAATTACTTTTGGGGCTTCATTCAGTTTAAGATTACTTTCTGTCACTTGTACACTGGAATAAAAAAAAATACATATTTAAATATTGGTACTTACCATTTGTTGATTCTGTTTGTTTGGACTTACTCAACAGACTTATATGACAGTACTTTAAGCAGTATCAGAAGTAAACAGGGTTTTTTAAAACCCTGAAATTAGTGTAGATTTATTCTTATAACTTTATGCCCAGAGCTATGATAAATCTTATAATTTAAATTCTCCATATTTTAAGTTTTCCTAATACATGTAGGTAGGACATGATCATGTTTAACAAAAGGAAGAAAGGTATTTGGAAAAATTACTAAGTTCCAATTAAGATAGATCCTGTTTGTTCCTCGAAAGGTAATTGTTTTGACATAGATTTAATATCATCGTGTAGAAGAAAGAATAGATTTTAGAACATAAGATATATATAAAATATTTGGAAAAAAGAATAAGGAAGATCAAGTTTGTGATTAAATAAATACAGTAATGGCATAACATTAAGGCTCAACTAAGCATTAGAATCTAGTACTGGTACTGTCCTATCCTCAGCACACGCACACACGTACACACAAAACATTTAGTTACTCTACCCTAAGGCTGTTAGGACACTAAACAGAGATAATGTATAAAAATGTACATAAAAAGTTTATGAAATACTTCCCACTAATCATCAGAAACTGAGCATGGATGTTTATCTCCACCCTTTCTCATAACTCCCTTAGAGTGATAGTAAAGAGAATAATCTTTAAAAATCAAGCCGCAAGAATAGGGATGGCAAGGAGACAACAGCAATACAATTTTAGCAGCAAAATGTAGGTGTTTGTGGCTACAAAAGGACACACAGAGAAGGATAATGGACATTGGAAACTCACAAGGAGCGAGAGTGAAAGGGGATGAGAGGTAGAAGCTTCCCTGTGGGGTACAATGTATACTACTCTGGTAACTGGCACACCAAAAGGCCAGACAGCAATACTATACAATATAGACACAGAATAGAACTCAAGTTATAACCTCTGAGTCTGTTTAAAAATGTTCGGGTGGCACCTATGGCTCAAAGGAGTAGGGTGCTGGCCCCATATGCCGGAGGTGGCGGGTTCAAACCCAACCCTGGCCAAAAACCGCAAAAAAAAAAAAAAAAAAAAACAGCGCCTGTGGCTCAAAGAGGTAGGGCACAAGCCCCATATGCCAGAGGTGGCGGGTTCAAACCAAGCCCTGGTCAGAAACTGCAAAAAATAAGTAAATAAATAAATTTTAACAAGAAAAAAAAAGGAATGCAGATGTTTGTGCTGTAACTTGTAATAAACATGAGGAAGTCAAAACCCATACCAGTCTTGGCAGAAGTGTAGGCAGGATCATTCCTGCTGCAGACCCTTCTATAGCTCTGAAGTGGAGGTAGCAGGTGAACAGTAGTGGAACAGGTTGGGTGAAATCTTAAAACTGAATAATTGGAAGCCTGTATTTCTCCCCACTGGCCAAAGACTAGAGGTATACTCTCTGAAGACGTCGATTTGGCAAAGCTCTGGCCTATAAGATGAAAGTCATCCCTGTAGGCAGTAAGGCTGTACCGAAAACAAGGGAATAAGTGGAAGTGTACATCCCAAGCACTGAGACTCTCTGACCCCTGATTTACTAGGCTCCGAGAATATTGGTGGTTAATTTAGGGTGCAGTTTCGGTTTACCTTTACTTTTTTCTTTCTATTTATATATTTTTAATCCTTTATAATGAGCATATATTATAAAGAGTACACACAATTAAACAAAAATAATTCAGGAAATGGGGGTGGCACCTATGGCTCAGCAAGTAGGGTGCCGGCCCCATATACCAAAGGTGGCAGGTTCAAACCCGGCCTCGGCTGAACTGCAAAAATAATAATAATAATAATAATAATGATAATTCAGGAAATGAATAATTTCCAATCTATACTTCTATATCTAGCCAAACTATCACCATAATATATCAGTCCAAAAAATGATTTATGAGCTGCAGACAATTAAGAGGCAGCTACAGAAAAGCTCTCTGCTCTCTATTTGCCTAAAAGAAGGACATACAAAGGTAAATGATATTTTTTCCTCCTTCTGCCAGGGAGTCACTGAAAACAACTTTAAACGCTTATCATCTGGAGATGATACCAGAAGACTCTACTTTAACAGGCTCTACTAGTTATTCTTTATCTTCTGGTTATTTGCCTTTGAAAGGGGAGCACTCAACCCACATAAACCTCACAGAACACCAAGGCTTGTATGAAAGGTCTTTATTGGCAGGGGACGCTGCAGAGCAGCATCATGAAAGAGAAGAGAGAGAGAGGGAAAGAGAAGGGGGGAGAAGGGGGGAGAAAGGGAGAGAGAGGAGAGACAGATAGATGGGAGAGAGAGGGGCAGAGAGGGAAGAGAGAGAGCAGAAGACAAGGGCACCTTATATAGGTTCGGTAAGGGGAGGTGACGGGATGGTAGAATAGCCAATAAGGTGTTACTGCTCTGGTGAGAAGAGCCATAGGGGGCGGGCCATAAATTTGAAATTTTCAGTGGGTAATTGGGAGAGATGAAGTTTTTGCAATTATCTAACAGCCTTCCCACAAGTTACTGAAGACTCAAACACCTTCACTTCTCTAAAAATTTACTGTTCTATTTTAAAGATGCTATATAGGCTAGAATTCAAAGCCACCTCTGTGAGAACCATTCATTCCCTGGGTATCTCCTATGTATATATGAAATATACATGCTAATAAACTTTGGTTTGTTTTCCTCTTATAAATCTGTCCTTTGTTAAAGGGATCCATTCCAACTAAGCACTCATTGTTGAAGGGAAAAAATGATTACTCTTCCTCTATATAACCAATTAGGAGGGTATATTGAAACATCTGTCTCAATACAAGGCTTCATATTCACTTCCAGCTCTTATATTAGGAGGCTTCTGAAAGATCACTATATCAAAATAAGGGAAGGATACAAGAAAGATGACATGGGATCCCTAAAATCGAGTATCTGATATAAGAAATAGATGGAATTATGATTTAATAAAATTATTAAAAAAAAAAAAAAGAAATAGATGGAATTATCAGGATAAAGGTAAAGGAATGTCTTAGGGCCTAGAGAGTATGTAGCCCACACTGGAATAAGGGAAAAGAGGGCTCCAAAAGTGACAGCTGACTCATCCTTTAGGCTTAGAAAGTATAGTGACTGAGGCCCAGGACATTCTCAGAGACTTACAAAAGACTTACGCTCTTGTCATTGTAATTTCCTTTAAAATCAAGAGGGAAATTAATGACAGTGATGATATAAGAGTAAATCTAGCCTGGATGATATTCACCTTCATAGTAAAGTAGCTTATTTTGTAGCTGAATATAGCCCAGGCCAGATTTATTATTATATCATCACTGTCATTAATGGAGGACAAGGGAGTACCTAGGACCCACAGAAGCCGTAATGGAGCCCTGACCTCCACACACAAAAAATGAAAGAAACTGGATAGTTTCATTTGAACATATGGAAAGGTAATTAAGATTTGCCAGAGCTTGGTTTAAGTACTTAAAAAACTAACCCAAGAAACTTTGCTAAGCAAGAAACTGAACTGTTATAAGATTACTCTTGAATGCCTACCACAAAATGTTGATTTCTATAAAAAGTTTGGATATACAGTATCTGAAGAAAACTACATGTGTCAGAGTCTATTTCTAAAGTAAAAATATTTCAAGAAAGAGAACTATCAAAGGCACTAATGGTACAAAGCTATCCTCTTCCTAGAGTTGAGTAAATGTGTTCTTTATTTGAGACTCTTCCTAGAGTTGAAATACTATGTTCCTGTGACTCAGTAACCTCCATAAATGCCAGACTGAAAAAAACATTGTAATACTGCAAGTATGACATTGAGAAGATTACTTTGGGCTGGTGGGACATTCTGTGAGTTCAGATCACAAATGATTATTATAAAGGGGGTGATTTTTAACCAAAAGAATATATTTTTAACTTGAATCTTTTCTTGCATTGTGTTTTTCCAAAAATCTGCCTTCATTTCTTGGTAGTCAAGAATTTGGGTAGTAAGGAGTCATACACCTGCTGTCAGTACCGCTCATTCAAAAAGTATACATCGAATAAGGCTGTTTCTTATCACATGCGTACAACGTAATATTTGTTTCAAAGAAACTGATGTATACACTTGGGGGCAATATCATTTCCTATATAACAAATCAAGTTGGATAAATTTAGTCACAACTAAATATACAGCAGTCTAATACTTCTTGACCCTAACAGAAATGAAAATTAACATGTTACAAGATTCATAGTAAAATAATTTAAATGTCTTACTGTTTATGTAATTCCATGTAGACAAAGTACCATCTGTCTTATCTGTAAAATATAATAATTACCATTTGCTAAAAATAGCTACCTAAGAACAATTATAATGGGACATCTAAGGTACTTTTAAATAGTGAATTAATAAATCTTAGCCTAGGTAGAAATGCCTGCATTTTTCTTTTCATGTGTACCTGAAGCCTGTGTTCTGAGTAATATCTTTATGAAATGGAATATTCTAAAGTTAAGTGGAATACAATGTTCAAAAATGTATCATACTGTTATTTGTCATATTCTTAGAATGGTGATGGAAGCTTTTCTTTTAAATGTGATTATAATGGTACTATTATTTTGGTCATTATCCTGTTTTGATTTTATTTATTTTAATTATTTTTTAAAGTTGAAGAATGGACACTTCAGTGGTTCTAATCTTTTGCATTCCATGTTACAATAAACCTGTTCATATGATGAAAAAAAAAATAAGGAACCTCCTTGAATGTATCACTGTCAGTACATCATTGGTTGTTCTCAAAGATAACTGAAAGAATTCAGTTAATAAGCTTTTCACATTTGTCACTTTATTGAAGTACAAGAAACTGCACATATTTAAAGTATAAAATTTGATTTGTTGGCTCAGCGTCCGTAGTATAGTGATTACAGCGTTAGCCACATACACCAAGGCTGGCAGGTTCGAATCCAGCCTGGGCCAGCTAAACAATGACAACAGCAACAAAAAATAGCCAGGTATTATGACTGGCACTTGTAGTCCCAGCTACTTGGGAGGTTGAGGCAAGAGAATTGCTTAAACCAAAGAGTTTGAGGTTGCTGTGAGCTGTGATGCTATGGCACTCTACCAAGGGTGGCATGGTAAGACGAAGTCTCAAAAAAAAAAAATTGATGTATTTTGACATATTTATTAATGTATGAAGCCATCATTGTAATCAAGATAATGGACATCACTCCTAAGTTTGCCTTTGGTTTTGACTAATGATAAGGGGAATTTACTCAAGTTTAGGGGGGAGGACTTTAATGAAAGGAGGTGTCTCAGTCAGTCCAGACTGAAGCAAAGTTCCATAGACTGCATGGATTACACAATAAACATTTCTTAGTTCTGGAGGCTAGGTAGTCCAAGATCAAGGTGCATTCAGACCAAGTGTCTGGTGAGGGACCACTTCTGATTTAGATGTCTGTTTGCTCATTATATCCCAATATGGCAGAGAGAAAAAGCAAGCTCTCGCATGTCTTTTTAATAAGAAAATCCTATCATGGGAGCTCCACCCTTATAACCTAATTGCCTGGCAAAGGCCTCACCTCTTAATACTGTTATATTGAAGATTAAGATTTCTACATAAGCATGGGGAGGGGTGCAGACAGTCTATGGCAGGAAAATACGAGGATGTCTCTTGACACCATCGTTGTCTATTTCCTTCTCTGCATCTGCTTTCTTATCACTTTCTCAGCCCAACTTTGTATTTCCGCACTCTAGTGCTACTGACCAACTGACCCAGTCTCCTCTTGTGTCAGTTCTATACTCCCAGACAGGAACTTGTGGCAGTCCTGTCTTCAATATATGTGTTGTCTTTCCTAAGGCCTATCATATATCTATAGTGAAGTGAGTGGTGGTTATGGAGGGATGGGACCCACAATGTATTTGGTGGGCCTTCTTGTTGTTAAGAAACCAAACTGCACTAGTTTAAAGGGGGAAAAAATAAAGGAATGATTAAAGAAATGCAGGAGTAGGTGGGCTGGATGCAGTGACTCAGAGTGCCTGTAATCCTAACCCCCTGGGAGGCCGAGGCAGACAGACTACTTGAGCTCAGGAGTTTCAGACTAGCCTAAACAAGAGTGAGACACTGCGTCTACTAAAAATGAAGAAAACAAAACTGTGGGATGTTGTGGCAGATGCCTATAGTCTCAGCTACTTGGGAGGCTGAGGCCCATGAGTTAGAGGTTGCTGTAAGCTGATAAGGCCACAGTACTCTACCCAGCATGACAGAATGAGACTCTCTCAAAAAGAGAAAAAAAAAAAAAAAAAAAAACAGGTCATGGAGAAGAATGAAATTTAGTGGTCATTTAACAATTATTTAATGGAGGCCTACCAGGTCTAGGCACTGGAGATTCAGTAAGCAAAATGAGTTTCTTACTCCCATGGTTCTTGTTTTTGTGACCTTTTGCACATCTGTTTTACTCTCTGAACACTAGCTTCAACTGCTTATTTTTCTTCATAGTTATGACTGGGAAGATATTTTTCTCTAATATAGCTACAGATTGCCATTCCTGCAATTGGAGTGGGTTGAGAAGGGAGATTTTAGGATTTGAGCTGGGCATTCACACCAAAAGTTTTCTTATTCAAAGCCACCCAATGATTATATTGTCTATGACTATCAGGGTTTCATTGACTCCTCTGAATAAGAATTTATGGAGCTGAGTATTAAACAGTCCATAGGAAGATCATTTATTCCAACTCCTTAGCAATGTAAAGAAACTGGATCCCAGAGAGGTGGTGAAGGTTATCCTGTTATTGTAGCAGAACCAGGACAAAACGCAGTTTTGTTTTGTTTTTTAGAATCTGTTCCAGTGCTTTTCCCATTCTGCTATTGCTATAATTCAATGGTTCTCAACCTTCGTAATGCCGTGGACCTTTAATACAGTTCCTGTGAACCGCTACTATAATTCCTCAATAGCCCCCATACTTCCATTCCTTTTAAGAAACTGTTTTCTTGGTGGAAGACCTCAGAATTCTCATAGTTTTCCTTTTGGTTCTGTCTAGCAATGGCTAAGACAGGATATCTCTCAGTGCTTATGCAGCAATCCTCCAGGAATCTAGAATTCTTTGAAATTATCAATATGTTAGCTATACAGGGTGGCCCTAAAGTTCATCTGCAATTTAAAATAGTTGTCTATTTTTAAACAACTATGGCTATGTTGTGTAAGAAGAATTAGGAAAATTTTATGTTTTATGTGTATTCTGAAATGTTTAAAAAGCGTAAATATTACCCGTTTCTAGAGGGTTTGAAAATCCCATATACTGAAGGTGGCAGGTTCAAACCCGGCCTCGGCAGAGCTGCAAAACAGAAAAATAGCCGAGCGTTGTGGCGGGCGCTTGTAGTCCCAGCTACTCGGGAGGCTGAGGCAAGAGAATTGCCTAAGCCCAGGAGTTGGAGGTTGCTGTGAGCTGTGACGCCATGGCACTCTACCGAGGGCAATAAAGTGAGACTCTGTCTGTACAAAAAAAAAAAAAAGAGTAGGACTGGCCAGAGCAATTAGGCAAGAGAAAGAAGTAATACACATCCAAATTGGAAAGGAAGAAGTCACATTAACCTTGTTCACAGATGATATGTTATACTTAGAAAAACCTAAAGACTCCACCAAAAAAATGCTATTAGAACTGATAAGTTCAGTAAAGTTGCAGCATACAAAAATCAGTAGCATTTCTGTATGCTAATAGTGGACAATCTGAAAAAGAAATAAAAAATTCAGTCCCATTTACAAAAGATATAAAGTATATAAAATACCTAGGAATCCATTAACCAAAGAAGTGTAAGATCTATATAAGGAAAACTATAAAGCACAAATGATATTGAAGAAGACACAAAAAATGGACAGATATTCCATGATCATGGATTGGAAGACTTAATATTGTTAAAATGACCATAGTATTCCAATCAATCTAAAGATTCCATGCAATCCCTATTAAAATAGCAATGACATTATTCACAGAAATAGAAAAAAATGCTATATTCATCTTTTTTTTTTTTTTTTTTTTTTTGTAGAGACAGAGTCTCACTTTATCATTCTCGGTAGAGTGCCTTGGCTCACAGCAACCTCCAACTCCTGGGCTTAGGCGATTCTGTTGCCTCAGCCTCCCGAGTAGCTGGGACTACAGGTGCCCGCCACAACGCCCAGCTATTTTTCTGCGTTTTGCAGTTTGGCCGAGGTTGGGTTTGAACCCGCCACCCTTGGTATATGGGGCCGGCGCCCTACTCAATGAGCCACAGGCGCCAACCAAAAAGGTTTGTTTATTTATTTATTTATTTTATAGAGACAGAGTTTCACTTTATCACCCTTGGTAGAGTGCCTTGGCATCACACAGCTCACAGCAACCTCCAACTCCTGGGCTTAGGCCTCCCAAGTAGCAGGGACTACAGGCGCCTGCCACAATGCCCAGCTATTTTTTTTTTGTTGCAGTTTGGCTGGGGCTGGGTTTGAACCCGCCATCCTCAGTATATGGGGCTGGCGCCCCACCCACTGAGCCACCGGCGCTGCCTGAAAAAAATGCTATAATGTGTATGGAACCTCATAAGACTGAATAGCCAAGCAATCAAAGCTACAGACATCACAATACCTGACTTTAAAATTGACTACAAAGCTATAGTAACCAAATTGTCATGGCACTGGCATAAAAACAAAAACATAATTGGAACAGAATAGAGAACCTAGATAGATATAAATCCATCCAGCCAACCATCTTTGACAAAGGTGCCAAGAACATATAAGGGGAATGGACAGCCTCTTCATTTGCAGAAGAATGAAACTACATCCTCAATTCTCACCATACAGAAAAGTCAAATCAAAATAGATTAAAAATTTAAATCTATGATGTGAAACTATGAAAGTATTAGCTGAAAACATTGGGAAAATGCTATAGGAAATTGGTCTGGGCAAAGATTTTTTTTCATGAGTAAAACTTCAAAAAAACAGCAACCAAGGCAAAACTAGACAAATGTGATAACATCAAGCCAAAAAACTTCGCATAGCAAAGGAAACAATCAATAAAGAGACAACCCACAGAAGAGAAGAAAATATTTGCAAACCATCCATCTGATAAGAGATTAATAACCAGAATATAATAATATAAGGAGCTCAAAAACCCCAAATAATTCAATTAAAAATGGTTAAAATATCTGAATAGACTTCTCAAAAGAAGACATACAAATGGGCGATAAGTATATGAAAAAGTGCTCAATATCACTAATCATCAGACAAATGCCAATCAAAACAACAATGACATCATCTCTTCTCAGTTAAAATGGCTTTTATCAAAAAGACAGGCTGGGCACAGTGTTTTACACCTGTAATCCTAGTACTTTGGGAGGATCATTTGAAGCCAGGAGTATGAGACCAGCCTGGGCAACATAGCAAGACTATGTCTCTACAAAAAATAGAAAAATTAGACAAACATGTTGGCCATGCCTGTAGTCTCAGCTACTCAGAAGGCTGAGGTGGGAGGATACCTTGATCCTAGGAGTTTGAGGTTGCTGTGAGCTATGATCATGCCATTGCACTCTAACCTATGCAATATAGTGAGACCTTGTTGTTAAAAAAAAAAAGGGCAGTGCCTGTGGCTCAGTGAGTAGGGTGCTGGCCCCATATACCAAGGGTAGCGGGTTCAAACCCAGCCCCAGATGAACTGCAACAAAAAAATAGCTGGGCATTGTGGCGGGCACCTGTGGTCCCAGCTACTCGGGAGGCTGAGGCAAGAGAATCGCCTCAGCCTAGGAACTGGAGGTTGCTGTGAGCTGTATGACGCCGTGGCACTCTACTGAGGGCGATAAAATGAAACTCTGTCTCTACAAAAGAAAAAAAAAGTAAGATATGCAATAAACGAATTCTGGTAAGGATGTAGAGAAGGGAGAATTCTCCCACACTGTTGGTGGGAATGTATTTCTATACATTGTTGGGGGAACAATAGGGGGGTTCTTCAAAAAAACAAAGTACGTTCCAGTAATTCCGCTACTGGGTACATATCCAAAAGAAGGGAAATCAATGTATGAACATTGTACTCCTGTGTTTATTGCAGCAATAGTCACAATTGTCCAAATATGGACTCCACCTAAGTGCCTATTGACAGATGAATGAATAAAGAAGATGTGGTACATACACACAATGGAATATTATTAATCCATAAAAATGAAATCCTGTCATTTTCACCAATGTGAATGTAACTGAAGGTCATTATATTTTACGAAATAAGCAACCACAGAGAGACAAATATTGAATATTCTCACTCATGTTTGGGAGCTAAAAATCATGGATCTCATGAAGATAGTGAGTAGAATGGTGGTTATCAGAGGCTGAGACGGATAGAGGAGAAAGAAGGGTGAAGGAAGTTTGATTACTGGGTACAAATACATGGTCTGATAGAAGAAATAAGAACTAGTGTGCGATAGATCAGTAGGGTGACAATAGTTTATAATAATCTATTGTAGGCTGGGCATGGTGGCTCCTGCTGTAATCTTAGCACTTTTGGGAACTCAGGAGTTCCAGACCAGCCTGAGCAAAAGCTAGACCCGATCTCTACCACATATAAAAAAAAAAAACCTGGCCCGGCCCAGTGGCTCACACCTGTAATCCTAGCACTCTGGGAGGCAGAGGCGAGTAGATTGCCCTGAGCTTAGGAGTTCGAGACCAGCCTGAGCCAGAGCAAGACCTCCTCTCTTAAAAAAAAAGCCAGGCGTTGTGGCAGGTGCCTATAGTCCCAGCTACTTGGGAGGCTGAGGCAAGAGAATCACTTAAGGCCAAGAGTTTGAGGTTGCTGTGATGCCACAGAGCTCTACCAGGGGACAACAAAGTGAGACTCTGTCTCTAATTAATTAATTAATTTAATGAGATGTTTACATATATACATTTTTGGTTTTCTTGTTTTTCCTATATCTCAGTTTATATTCCCTCTCTCATTCCTAATATTTGGACTTTCTCTTTTTAATTACCTTCACTACAGATGTTTTTTTTTTCTTTGTCCCTTTCAAAGAGTAGGTGGGGCTACCGGTACGCACCACCTTGCCTGGCTTCAAAGCTTTTTTTGAGTTTCTTCCTATATCCTTTGTTATGCCTTCATTAGTTTTATATGTTATATCTTTATGTATTAGTGTTATTTTCTAATTTATTGATTCCTACTTTTTAAATTCATTCTTCTATTTTCTTATTCCTTTTTGGATTAGATTATATTTTCCATATCCTTGACTTGAATATTTTTACACTTTGTTTAGTAATTAACCTATCCTCATTGTACATCAAACCCATTATCAATATAAAATAAATTTCTAAGGCCCATATTGTGCCTTTTATTGTCTTGAATTCTTATTTGACTCATGTATAAGCCATGTTGTGCCACTGAGATAACTCTTTCAACACTTATGGTCTTATTTTATCTCTATAACGCAGTATAACCTCATTAATTACAGTCTTATATAATTACAATGTTATTGTCACACCTCTTAATTTTTTGGCAAAAACTAATGCCTACCTGATAGTCAAATTTCACAAATTGTTCTCAAAAAATGACTTTTTACAGTTAATTTCTTTAAATCAGGATCCAAATAATGTCTACACATCATTTTTGGTTGTTGTGTCTCTTAAATCTCATTTAATACAAGGGATTCCCTCTGTTGATTCCCCATTTTTTTCATGCCATTGTGTTGCTGAAGAAACCAAGTCAGTTGGGTAGGATGTGCCACATTTTAGATGTATTAATTTTCTTCCTTACTATGTTATTTAATTAGTTCCTCGATCCTCCATTTCTCATGTAATCTTGAAGTTAACTCTAAAGGCTCAATTAGATCCAGGTTTAATAATAGAGTACTAGAATAGAATACTGAAAAGGTGGTCCTGTGTACTTTTTATTGCCTCACATCACGATCACCTATTCTCTAGTCAGCCCTCTTTTAGTGATGATGAGATTGGTCAGTAGGTTCACAGCCTGATGTGCTATTTACAAGATTCTTGTCGGTTTTTCCCTAGAGGTTTTCCTCCATTGGTTATTGTTGTCTGGGGCTGTTGTTTCATTAGGATTTGCAATATACTTATTTTTCTAACGTTATCATTCTTTCCATACTTTTTTATTAGCTGATATTCTTCTGTAAGGTATAGCTGTTTCTTATTACCTAGGACTCTTTGGTTACCTTGAATCAGTATTTGAAGTACACATGTGAAAGAGTCACAGACAGGAGCCATAGGAAATTTATTTTGCTTTACTGCTGAATCTCTAATGCTCAGAGCAGTGCCTGGTCCTAATTCAGCCTTCATTAAATAATTGTTGGAGGCAGAATAAATGCTGAATTATTCCCCTTTAATTACTAATTTTCAGAGTTTAGATTTAGTGTCTCTCTCCTGTTTTTTACTTGTGGACTTTTTAATAAAAGCTCTTATTTATAAACATAAGGACTTTCATATTTTTAATTATTTCATTTTGCAGTCATTATTCTTTCTGGTGCTTATTACTTATGTTGCTTCATTTTTGACTACTGGGAGTTTTTTATAAAAAAAAATTTTTTTTAGACCCGGGGTTTCTCTATGTTTTCCAGACTGGAGTGCAGGGGCTATTATAAGTGCTGTCATGGTACACTACAGCCCCAAACTCCTGACCTCAAGTGATCCTCCTGCCTCAGCTTCACAAGTAGCTGGCGCTACAGGCACATACCACCTCACCTGACTTGGGAGTTTTTCTCAGTTTCTTCCTGTATCCTTTATCATGACCTCATTAGATCCATTCATTTCTGGGCAAGATATTTCAGTCTCAGCTCTACATTCCTACTTAATCCTGGGTAGGGAGCCCCAGATCCTTGAAATAGAGAATGCTAGTTAATAGACCACAGTTAGTATGTTAATGTTGCTTGTTTTTCATATGTTGTCATTGATTCTAGGACTTGCCAGTATGCAGAGCTAAGAAAGACATATTTTTTCTTTTCTTTTTTACTCACCTTGTTTCTCAGATGAGAAATACATTATTTCAATGAGAAAAAAATAAGGCCACATTGACATTCCCAATTTAACATTATAGAAATTTTACTTAACTTCTTTGATTTTGTACTTATATTTCTTTTTCTTTCATACTGTAAATATTTGTTTCTAAAATATTGCCATAATAACATATTAGTTTTTTCCTATAATATCAAAATATCTTCAAAATAACAATATTTTAAAAGTATTTAAAAATAACTTATACTACTAACAGATTACCAAATGAAATTCACATTTCTATATAGTTCAATTGTCTTTACAATATATCCAATATTTTTGTATAGTCAAAATACTGTGCTTTAAAGCCAATTAAAATAATTATTTTTGTATGTATGGTTATTTCACCAACTTTATAGTCATTTAGGTTTATTTGTTTCACTTTTAGTCCAGTTTTAGATTGCTTTTATTTTGCATTTAATCATATATGTGTGTGTATATGTAAAGGAAGTATTGCTTCTCAAGAAAAAACTATATAATAAGTCTTTTTTTTTAAACAAGTGAACAGTTTATTAAGAATTAAACAAAGGTATGATGTAATACAGTACAAGCAAGACACTCAAGATAGGTATAATAATACTAACACAAAAACTTAAATTTCACCTCAAAAAAAGTCACAAGACAAAAGAGA
>CAUYRH010139442.1:0-10490 GCA_963574655.1 Perodicticus potto | reverse complement strand
AAATTTGATATCTCAGCCTTCTCATTAATTTACAAATCTCCCTCAGTAATTTTCTTAGAACTCAGATTTTATTTCATTGGTGTAAATGTGTGTTTCTAAGGACCAGGCAGGGTGACTCATGCTTGTAATTCCAGCAATCTGGGAGGCCCAGGAGGGTGGATTGCTTGAGCTCAGGGGTTAGAGACCAGGCTGAGCAAGAGAAAAACCCTGTCTCTACTAAAAATAGAAAAGGGGGAAAAAAAAAAAGAAAGAGAGGAAAAACTAGCTGGACTTTGTGACAGGTGCCTATAGTAGGTGCCTATAGTCCCAGCTGCTCAGGAGGTGGAGGCAAGAAGATCACTGGAGCCCAAGAGTTTGAGGTTGCTGTGAGCTATGACTCCACAGTGGTCTGCCCAGGGCGACAGATTGAGACTCTGTCTCAAATAAATAAATAAATAAATAAATAAATAAATAAAATGAAATAGTCAAAAACGTGTTTAAGTGTTGGGTGCTATATTGATCTCTTGGTGATCTGCAATATACATTCACATATGAAAGGCCTTGAGAAGTCCTGAGATAAAAGAACTTGCTTGACTTTGTTCAGTTCAATACTTTAAAAATAATATTTGATTTTTATTCACAGAACACCATCAATTTTTCGTTTTATTGTATATTCTACATATAGACTTTTGTTCTAAATCAAGAGTTGGCAAACTATCCCCATGAACAAGTGACCCACAGCCTTTTAATATACCCTGGAGCTAAGAACATTTCTTTCATCTCCAGAAGATTTTAAACCAAGGGAATAAAAAAGCAAATAAAATAGAAAAAGAAAAGAAAGTATGTGCATGATGGACATTCAGACCCCAAACGTGACCCTCAAACACTAAAACATTTACTTTCTGGTAAATACTTTTTTTACAGAAAAAAATTTGCCTTCTCCTATTAATCAAAACCAAAAAATATTAATATATACAATTTAAATAAAGATATATCACTTATTATCAATTATACAAAGAAACAAAATGATATTTTAGTTTAGTTTGCATTTAAAAAATTTCTGTATTGAATAATTTAAACTTCATTCTAATGAAAAGCAAGGCAATGAAAATATTAAGAGGGTTAAGGAAGCTCTGAGAAGCCTAAATGCTCATTGTAACATCCATATCAAGACGTGACATTGTAAAGGATGAAGTAAAGATTAACTTTGACTCAACATAACTTGGAAGCCTATACCAACTGAAGAATTTCTATCCTCATAGAATCACTTGCCATCTCCTACAGTCTCTTATTTATAAGATAAACAGATTGAGCTCATTGCTTTTTAATTTAAGAAGTTTCACAATTTTCTAGTAATTTAAATAGTTAAGATTCGCCAGCTGTTCCACATTACGTGGGTCATCTCCAAATATCATGATCATTTTTGAACTCTGTTTTGACCTTAACATGTGGAGCACTTTGAGAGATGGTAGGAACTTCTCTTGGCTTCAAGATGTGGTATACCTCTTTCACCTGCATTTTCTAAGGGCTAACGCATTGGAAGAAGGGCTGCTCCATCTACCCAGTATTGAGAAGTCTCCTTAGCTTTGTATATGTTACATGGGAAGAATGCTTATCTTCTTAGCAACAGATGCAAAGAGTCATTTGCTGGGAAACGCAAGTTCTTCTGAAAAAAGCCTTTGATATGCGGCTATGGCATGGAAGTCAGTCTTAGGCTGGCTTATGCAAACACATACAAAATGGGAGAGAGTTTTAATAATTTTGTAGGTAGAAGAGGGAGGGACCATCTGAGCAGTGAGTATGGAGGGAGTTCAAGGAGAAAGAAGACCCCTGCACTTACAGAGCTTTATTATATAGTTTCCCAGAAAAATTGTTAGAATGCTTGACTCAGTAAATTATGACATTGCTCAGAAATACTTTTGTGTGAGTGTTCTTTTGAGAACTTTGGGTAATAAGACAGCTGCTACTGGACCACATAAAGGAATAATTGAATTGGGGGAAGGGAGTGAGTGCAATGGTTTCAATGAGTCCTCTAAAGTTCATGTGTTGGAACATCAATCCCCAGAGCAAACAGCGTAGGACCTTTAAGAGGTGATTAGTTTGAGGTCTCTGCGCTTGTGAAAGGATTAATGCCATTCTCTCCAGAGTTGGTTAGTTATAGCAGAAGCGGGGTCCTGACAAGGGGATGAATTAGGTCATCTTTTCTCTCCGTCTCTCTCACCCGCATGATGCTTTCCACCATGTGTGATGCAACAAGAAGGACCTCACCAGATGCAGCTCCTCAATCTTTCCATCCTCACAAACCATAAGCCAAATAGATCTTTGTTCATTATAAATTGTCTATTACAGCAGCATAAAATGGACTGAGTCACAGGAGTCTGAAGTAGGGCCACAGGAGGGCAGAAGATGGAAAGCCTGGGTTCCAGGCTGCTGTAGCAAGGGCGGCAGCTTTGCTAGTGGGAGTGGGGCTTTAAACTACTGGGGAAAGCAACCTTGGCTTTACCTTTGCCTCGCAAGTGCCAGGAAATTTTTTTCTCCTCTTACCTATGAGGAGACACAATCAACAGTGGGGTTAGAAGCAGTTTTTAGTGTCTGACACTCCTGAGCCCACTGTTTGGCTTTTCTACCCAGAATATTTGGCAAGTGTGTCAGCTCTCTCTGTCTCATTTCTCTCAAAGTGTGTTAGGGTTGGTGATATCCCAGTGTTTCTTAAAGAAGATAATGAGTATTGAGAACTCTCCTTAGCTTTATATATGTTACACAGGAAGAATGCTGCTAATCTTCTTAGCAACAGATGCAAGAAACATAGAAACAAGTGTTTCTATGACACTTAAATGAGATAATGCATAAAAGCTTCTTGTTAGAGACTCATATTTAGTAAGCGTTCAGTGCACAGTAGCGATTGCTCTTATTATTGGTGGTGTCACCACAACTATGAAAGAAGTTCATACATTGGTTCAGAACACCATGGGAGAACCATTTGCTTTGAAGGAACATCATGCTCCTAAAGTTCCATATTGGCATAAATTTGGCAGTAGCTACTCAGAACAGAAATAGCTAAAGCAGAAGATGCAGGCTGGGTGGCTTTGAAAAACTCCATGCTGGCCTGGCCACCCATAGCTCGATGGTTAGAAAGTGCTGGCTCTGTGCATCATGGGTGGCAGATTCAAACCTGGCCCGGGCCCGCTAAACAAAAAAAATAAAATAAAAACTCCACTCTGAGGCTCAAAGATGTGATGTCCTCTGGACTCAGAACACAGAATCTGCATCAGAGAACCAATAAGACAGACGTAAGAATTTGTGGGACAGAGTCTTATATAGCTTCTTAAGAGGGGAAGGAGAGGAACAAATGGATTCCTTAGGATTCAGAGCTAAAAAATAACTGTGGCATACTTTGCTAAGAAGAATATGTTCCAGCAAGCATTGCAACTTTATCATAACTATGGGGCCCTAGGATTTTCAGAAGAGTAATCGTCATTGGCTTCAATTTAAAGGCACCGATTGCTCTAGTCCGGGGGAGAGACTGTCCTTGATGATTTAAGTGAAGCTTCACATTCTTTCCTCACAAATTAAAGTTCTTATGTATAGGATTCTATTTTGTATCCTTTTCTTGGCTCTGGCTAGTGTTATCTTTTTTTACTTCTTTTGTCCCTGTGAAAGTGTAGGTGGGTTTGGTGCAAATGTGCATGGTGAAAATTTGTGGGATTTCTGTTCTTTTGTAATTGTTTCTGAATGTGAGGTATTCTTTTAAAATTGCAGGGGAGCAAAAGGGCGTCTAGTTTAACCTTGGCTTTGTAACTTTGTAGATGACTTTTCTTCTTTCAGAGTCACCATCTTGGGTAGTTTCTAAGCCTTTCCCCCCGATCCCCAGGAAGGCTGGCCACAAAAAAGAGGTCTAAATCCATCTGCTTTGGGAATCTACGTAGTAAAATCCCACTGTATTCCTTATTTAGCTCCATGGTTCATGCTTCTGTCACTTAAAAATGCTTACTTTTCTCTCTATATTGAGAAAGCCATTCTTTTTTAATATTTCCTTTAGCATTTTGTATCATTTATAGCAAATGTACCATTTAGGGTATTTAATAAAAAATGATGTTAAAGATGAAAATATTTCATTTCTAAAACTTTATTCTTAACCCTACTTAACATTTTTCTCTCCTTTCCCTTTCTCTTTCAAACACAGAATAGAAGTCTGTTCTTGCTCTCTTGATGTGAGGGGACGTTGAGAAGGAGGAGGAGAAAAGTTCAATCCTGCAATGATACTTTCCCCTCTCTTCATCTAGACCCTAATGTCTGCTGAGGAAGCAGAAGGAAGGCTAAGAAAAGTCTCATGAATAGTCAGGGCATTCTTTTTTGGCTCTTACATAGTCCATCCATTTTCTGGTAGCATCTCAGCATATGACAGACTTTTGCACTGATGAAGTAATTGGTATTCTCAGAATGAAATTAAACATGAGCCCCATTCCCATAACTTAATTTTTTGTTAGTGGACGAGGAATTATTTCATTAGCCCTGCTTCCAACATTGTCTGAAGTTTTACATTGATTTACTTGGCCCGTAGTAACTGAGAATGATAACTATCCGTTTTCATTGCTGATAACTCCATTCTATCTCCTTCTTTGGACCATGGGTATCTAGGGGTATGGACAGTCCCCCTTAACTTCTGTCTACCACACTGTGCTAGAGTACCTTGACATACCATTGGTCTACAATACTTGAGTTGTTTATTTGTCTGATTTTAGAAATCTCCAGGCTAAAAGTGCATACAGATGTTTATGTTCAGGTATGCTTTTTTCCAATACCAAGGGAAATATGTCACCCAACCTATTCTATATAGAACTGGTGCGGGCTAAATGGGCAGTGCTAATAGTCCATAGACCCAGAACACTCACACTTGCCTAGAAACACTTTCATTTTACTCTAGAGGAAGCTACATTAGAGTAACTTCCTTTTTTTGCTTTTTGGCAGAGTCTCACTATCACCCTGGTAGAGTACCATGGGGTCACAACTCACAGCAAAGTTCAACTCTTGGGCTCAAGGGATCCTATGGCCTAAGCCTCCCAAATAGCTGGAACTGTAGGCAGCTGCCGCAACACCTGACTAGTTTTTCTATTTTTAGTAGAGATTGGGTCTTGCTTTTTCTTAGGCTGGTCTCAAGCTCCTGAGCTTAAGCAATTTACCTGCCACAGCCTCTCAAAGTGCTGGGATTACAGGTGCCAGCCAATTGTGCCAAGCCTAGAGTAGCTTCTGTAGGCTTTTCCAGCATAGCAAGTACCCAGTCAGGGAAGAAATGTGTTTTTCTTTAGAAGCATCACCCATTTTATAAGACATCTTAAGGCTTTCCCTTTATCCTCTTGGTCTGTGGAAAAGCAAAGCTTCTCTTTGTGTATACGGCCATCACCAATGCCCAACTAAACCAGTCTTCCAGATAGGGATTAGCGGAAGCTTGTGGTGTTGAGCAGTACAGGTGCTCTTGCTTTGTACTGGAACAGATCAACAACCCCCAAGACATGTACCTGTGTATATATGCTAGAAGTGATCTTCATTTGGGGAGATTATGGACAAAACTTCAAAGTTTATCCATCTACTATTGAAATATAAGCAAAATATATAAAACTTGCACCACATATAAGTATTCCTAATTTTCTTATTGATAACATTTTAATTTTTTCAGGTCCGATGTCAAGTCATTATTTCTAACACTTAAATGCCATTTCATATCACTGACATACTACTTTACATAAAAATATAAATTGGTGTTTCAGTAGTTCTCTTTGGAGTAATTTCAGAGGAGACACACAAACGCAAAAACATATGCTCAAGTGTCAGTAGAATCAACATTGTTAAACTGTTCACACTACCCAAAGTTTTTCTGAATTTGATGCCATATCCATCAAAACTCCATTGTCAATATTGGATGACAGATGTTGGAAGAAATCATTTTACATTTTGGAACAAGAAAAGAACCCAAAGAGTCAAGGCAATTTAAGCAAAATGAACGAATCTAAAGGTATCACATTGCAAGACTTTAATATATACTGAAAAACTATGATAGACAAAACAGCATGGAATTGGGGGCAAAAATACAAACATAAACCAATGAAATAGAATAGAAAACTCAGATATAAAAGATATAAAACTATCCACATGCATTTAACTTATCTTTGACAAAACAGATAAAAATACATGTTAGGAAAAGAAATTGTATTCAATAATTGGTGCTGGAAAAATAGCTACACATAGAAGAATAAATTAGAATCGGTATCTCCAACAATTCACAAAAATTAATTCAAGATAGATAAATGACTTAAATGTAAGGCATGAAAACATAAGATGCCAGAAGAAAAAGTTTCAAAACTTAAGCAAATCAGCAAGAAAAAAATATATGACATCCCTGTTAAAAAGTGGGCAAAGGACATGAACAGAAGGTATTCAAAAAAGAAAAATGGGCCATCAAACTTATGATTAACAATACTGCAACAGTACACAGAAATGCAAATCAAAAGTAGAATGAGTATCACCAGGCCCCTATTAGAATGGCTGTTATGAAAAGTTCAAAAATAATAGACGCTGATGTGAATGCACAGCAAAAGAACACTTGTACACTGTCACTGGGTGTGCAAATAGTACAAACTCTAGGAAAGTAGTATAGAGATTCCTCAAGGAACTAACAATACACATACCATTTGATTCACTAATCTCACTACTGCTTATTTAATCTTTGAAAAAGAAGCCATTTTTATCAAAAAGACACCTGTACTTAAATGGTTATTGTAGCTAAAATCACAATTTCAAAGATGTAGAATCAACTCAAGTTCCCATCAATTCATGAACTGATTAACAAAATATGATATATGTATACCATAGAATACTACTCAGCCATGAAAAAGGATGACTTAATCTCTCTTATTTCTTTTTCTTATCAATATATTTCAATAAATTTAAAAAAGGAAGACTCTAAGTTTTATCTTAAAGTCTTTCCAATAAATAACAATGGCCATCCTTTGTTACAATGAAAAGCATTCATTGTAACATTCTAATATATCGCTAAAAATTTAACCTTTATATTGTAAATGCAGATTATCAGATATTGCATCCAGAATAAAACAGGAGCAATACTGAGGCAACACTCTTGACAAATGTCAGCCATTTCATTACAAACACCTGTATTTTGCAAGCGTAAGGGTAATATAACTTCTAAAAACAATTAATCTTTTAGACAGGAGTATCTGTCAGGAGGTTAAGAACCATATAGAATTACTGAATACCATGCTGAATCATTTCAAAGCAACTAAAAATTAACACAGTTTTATAGGAACAACTGTAGCTAAAGGTCAGACTATTCTTGGCATAAATTTATCACACCTCACAAAACCACAAATTCTTAATAGTTGCTTATAAAAGATGTAGAGTTTGTTAAACTAGCTGGAATGACTTTCAAAGCAGACTATCAGTCAAACTTATTCACCTGTTATAAATCATGTCAAACACAAATGTATTTTCATACAACTTGAAGTACATAGTCTTAACTGTTTCTATAGTGGGACAATATAAGCCATACTAAGTTCTGTGTTAGAGATAAAGGGAAAATAACGCCAATAAAATAAGATTTCAACAAACCCCTATCCATTAAGTGCAAAGAAGAGCATCAGTTAAAAAATTAAGCAAATTGTATATAAAACCAGCACATTGTACCCCATGATTGCATTAATGTACACAGCTATGATTTAATAAAAAAATAATAAGTAAATAAATAAATAAATAAATAAATAAGGTGCATTGGGCATGGTGACTTATGCCTGTAATTTCAGAACTTGGGAAGCCCAGGCAGGAGGATCATAAGAGGACAGGAGTTTGATACTATTCTAGTCAACATAGGGAGACCTTGTACCTACACATTTTACTTTTTAAAATAGCTGGGCATGGTCTACCACTCAGGAGGATGAGGTAGGGGAATTGTTTAGCCCAGGAGTTTGAGGTTACATTGAACAGTCATCATGCCACTGTACCCAGCATGGAGAACAGAGGGAGACCCTGTCTGTGAAAAAATAATACCCTAATCAAAATATGAGACGGCTTCGTGCATACATTTGTGCAGAAAACATTTTTATGTATGTACACAGAGTTTAAATTAAATTAAATCATAAGTGTATGTGAATTTGTCGAAAACCATACTTATCAATTAGTTTCGGTATTTCCCTAAGATTATAACAAAATCTTGAGAAATATTATAAAATCTAGCTAAGGTCTCAAGCCACATATATTTTAAGAGACAATGCGTACACGTACACAAGTAGGTGTACACATGTAGGTGTACACACACACACACATATGCATCTGCGTGTGCGCGTGGGAGTATGTGTGTATGACAAAAGTATTTCCTCTCCTGAAGTCATTTCTGCCGTATTCAACACATGTCTCCACTTGTTACTTACTTTAAATTAATAGAGCATATGAACTTAAAAATGATTTATCTTACTTTATTACCAATTCTATTCATCCTCACAACTTGCTGATAAATAGACCTAATTTTACTTTGACCTATGTTCAGCTAGTTTGTCATCTATTTTTTTTTTATTTTGAAAATGAGAATGTGTAATAATTAAACTCATTCAACAAATGCTAATGTTGTAATAGGCCGTATTGTGATCTAAAAATATAAGTAAATCCCTGACTTCAAATTGCTTGTAATCTTGACGACCTTTATTGACTACACCTCTGGATGTTCTGTATATATTCACAATGCCTTTTAATATTTTCAAACAAAACCAAAAATGTACATGCTTTGCAATGACAGCTCAGTGTAATAAAATATAAAATTTTAATATTATTTATGGACATCGTAAGGGAAAATGGTAAGTACTAAAAATCACTACAGAAGGCAAGAATGCTGCAATATATACGTAATAAGAAGGGGTGTTGTAAGCCTGCGTGGAGTTGAGTAATTTAGGTTTATCTCACATCAGAACACAGGATTTACTTTGCGCAACACCTGATTTCTTATTCTCACCCATTTTGTATCAATTTAATAAAATATTAGTATGCACAAGCTCCATGGATAGATAATGAAATTTATTTTTTTGCAGGGTGACACTCTTGTCTCCTGTATACAAATAGAGAGATCTGCTTTTATCAAGTGCAAGAAATATAAACGCTATCACCTCCCCTGGGTAGAGTGTTTTTAACTATTATTGTACACCGCTACTGACATAATTTGTCTGCTGACAGGTCTTTGGAATCTCTAATAAATTTGCAAAGGGAATTTAGTGAGTTCAGAGGCACTGGTTTGTTCAATACATGTTAACCTCTAAAAATATGCATGTATTGATAATATGGAATGCATTTTTTGATTTAAAATGTTATCCAGCTAAATTCAAATTAAAATGAATAATGTATTTAATATCCTCTAATTTTTGTCACATAGTCACTTTTTACTTGTGAACAACGTCTAAACATAACCTATGGGCTCTTTATCTATAGCTGTAATAAGGCTGACCCTCTACACTAAAATTTAACGCAAATTTCTCACCTTGGCTTTTCAGCATCTTCATGCTCTGCCATTTAACTAATTCTCCAACTTCATCTCTTGTTAGCTTCCAATCATAGTGTTATTATTTTTTCTTCCTTAAATACACCATTTTGTATGTTGCTTTTTAAAAAAAACCTAATAACCATTATTATAAAATATAAAAGAATAATATATTTATTAACTTGGCAGTGTGGTATTTATTTTAGGGAAAAAGTATAGATCTATTCTTTAGACAGAACTTTTGCTTTTTGGAGGATTTGATATTTGATCAGAGACCTGACAAATTAGTACCAACTACATATGGTATAACTTCCTAGGCACTCAGATCAGAGAATGCAGAAACTTCTGATGAGATCAAGACAGTCCATCTGGCTGTAGCCACAGGTAAACAGCGCATCTGTCCAAACACAAAACAACCACTAGATAACTATATGAAAGAAACTTCAGCGTGTTTTCCACAGAAACCTATGTAAATATTCTAGACTTTGACTATGCAACAATAGTCATTGAAAAGCCAAAATTGAGAATGACGATAGTGACCAGGAGTAAATATAAGTGTGATATTTTTCTGCTATTCTTTATCAGGCAGCCAATCCTCATGATCTAAAATCTACGCATCAACTTAATACATGACTACAAGCTTGGAATTAGTTTAATAAACTCTGTTTTTTTAAATTAGGAGGAATTTAGGAGAATATGTTCATTTCCTGAAGAAATATTTATCATTAACAATTTGCTTTTTGCATTTTAGTTTTTCTGCTCAATTAAAATAGAATTGATTAACTGCTTGTAAATTCTAATAGTATATTTTCATTTTAGTAAACTCTATGTATTTCTCTATCATACTTCTCTTTTTTGTTATTTAAATAAAGACAGACATAGAGTGATGTTATCTTAATATTAATGACAATTATTTCTAAATAACTGGATTTATATATTTGAGGGCTCTAGCACTTACTTTTTTATTATAATTTCTTTTAAT